>DWPA01005911.1:0-11390 GCA_018251375.1 Calpodes ethlius
TGAATCCAATCATCAATACATATAAATAAAATTGGAGGGTCTGTTTGTAATATTGAAATAATCCCTTGTATGTAGTAAACATGCATACGAATATGCATTCGGTACATAAAATTATTTTTGTCAATTTTTGTTTGTTTGTTGGTTCTGGCTAATCTCTGAAATGGCTGGACCGATTTCGACGGGACTTTTATTGGCAGGTAGCTGATGTAATAAGAAGTATCTAAGGCCACTAAGACAAAATAAAGTAAAACACTTTTTGTTAAATTTAAACAAAATAAAAATGTTGGATGAAATGTGAGCCCCGGTCCGAGGACTAATTCAAGCGTCGGTGTTATCACCGATCGGCAATAGTTATGATAATGTTATTCATAGCCATTTAATTACAAGTCGCACCAATTTGTCCAACCAATCAATTACCGTTGACCTCTGTACGTGATTTAATGCCGCCATTTATTTTGGAGCTAATCATAACGCCGCGGGGAACCCGGTTACTACTGGATATTTACGTAATTATTCATACTTATCACGGAAATAAAAAAAAAAATATGTCGTTGCAAATGACGTAATAGGTATATACCTAAGTTTATTTGTTAATATTTAAAAGTCATAAAATTAAATAAAATCGTTCTTAATACCTCGTGACAATTTTTATTAGTCAATCCAAGTGATGATGAGAAATTGCGGTATGTGCATCTGCAAACATTAGTTAAGTTTAAAATTTGAAAGTAATATATATACATGTATATATATGTACATACATACATATATAATTTTTCTGAATAGGTAGAATTATTGTGTGATATTTTTACAAGTATCCGAGCCATCCGCGATTCAGCGAACTTCCATTAAAGATTACAATTAGGTATATAAACATTTTTATTGATATATTTTTGTCGAATAATATAAACAACTATTCCTCATTAGGATGTACTCATGTTCATGTGCGAAATATCTTTTCTTCTTTTTTAGAAATACACAAATTTATATAAAGTTAAACAAGCCGACGGAAAGATATCAATAAAAGTAAATAAATAATAATATTTATTACTTATATAATGTTATAATACGTATGCTAAGTCCTACCACCAATAAAGACAGGTTTCTGTACTACCGTAAGGTAGGATCAGTATTGCAGAGCCCTAAAAAGACCGATCTACTTAACAAAGCACAACTATTAGACATATTTAACAGAAGTATTATTACTAATGCAATAATTATATTATGCAATAACTAGATATATATTATAATACTAGGTATATCTATATTCAAGTTATAGTAATTACTTGAGTTAAATTAAAACAACTAATTCACAGTGTTCTAAATTTTGTCAATTTTAACTGCGGTCAAAATCTTAGCTATTGAAATAAAAATAGTCGCTTAAGTAATTACTTCAACTAGAGTAATTGCTTTTGGTAACTTGATGTTAGATACAAAGTCAAACTCAAAGTTAAAGAAGATATATCGTGTACTAAAGGGCACATAATTTAATGTTCAGGTAGAGTAAGCGTCTCTATGTTATACCTATGACAGGTGAATAACATAAAATTAAATGTGCAGTCAAAATTGAACTTAAAATTAAGATAATATTAAAGCCGATCCTTATACAAATCTGTAGTACAATTACCTATTGTTTAAGCAAATTAAAATTTGGAACACTATTGATTTGAAATTTTAATGTCTATCATTAAACCCATTATGCCGTAGACTAGTTGGTAGTGATCCTAGCTACGGAGCAAGGAATTCGGGATTCGGTTCCCCGCCGGGGTTACCTATTTATGTGACAGATAAATGTATCTTTCATCCTATTACTGGAAGGTGAGCATGTAGTTTGTATAAAGTGCTGAACTCGTGATTCTTTCGAAAGTGTTATCCAACGGTGTGGTCACATGTGAGTCACGTGTCCCGTGGCAACATGCAGCGCCGTAGCCTGCCGGTGACCCCTGACTCGGGCCAGCTAGCGCCGCTCATGTCCCGACCACTCGACCAAGCCTCCTATTACGTATCTCATTTGACGGCGGTGATCATCGGTCCAGCTGTCAAAGTTCAAGTTTTTAGTAGGAGCCCGTGAGACAATCCACGGTATTTATTTATGCATTGGGTCTGCGTTATGTCATATTATTTTTTATCTATATATGTCTTATTTACTAGTATATAAATATGAGCAACTAACCTAAGGTTTTATCCAAGGACATAGGTATACCTAGGTATATGTTTAGAAACCTTATTCCGGGGAAAAAAAAAATTTAGAGGTTATCTACTTGTATAATTCGTATTAAAGTTGCATAATAATCGATAGTACAAGACAAATACAAGGATTTGTGATATTTAAATGTTGAAATTATACATTATAAAAAAATTATTAGTTGCGCGGCTAGCGGAGGTAACCTCTGACATCGGCACCGCTGCCGACATTCACTGGACAGAGCAATGATTCGACAGAGCTTTGTTAACTACCTCACACACGGACCATCTTAAGTAGACTGTGCAGCAAGTTTCGTTATAAACATATGTATTATTAAGATGACTATTCGTCATGATACTTTCTGACTACTAAGCTCTGGTTTCCTCACAATACCCCTCACATTGTCATATCATATTCTTCTCACTGTTGATATACCTACGTCTTTACATTAGCTCATACCGCATCAGCTTCAACTCATAAACGATTCCATGCAAGTCATGGGTATATACTTAGAGAAAGCTTCACCACACTGTTTTTTAGATTTATGTTAATAAACGTAGTAGTCAGTAGATGACCCTAATTCCGACAGCACCATGACTCTTTACCTATCCACATCTATATATTGTTAATAGTTTATAAATGATTTGTTGAAATTTTTTCACAGGAAGATTGCGTAACGTATTACTATTTAACTCAACATTGAAAAAATTACATAAATTTATAATTAAAAAACCGAACTACAAAAAAGGAAACCATGCGACGAAAAAAAGAAAAGAAAATGTAAAAAAAAATTGCTTCCAGATTAATGTAAAAATATTATAAAAGAATGATTCTATATGATAATCTCTGGTTGTAATTGTCTAAGCTTGATATTTAATCTGTGGCTTGTATCCATCACCCGCCAAGTGGCGGAGTGCCGCCGACACCACGCCGCGAGACTGACGTATATTTGAGGAGATGTGTCACTGCCTCTCCCGCGTACCTCATCGCACACCGTTTGACATCACATCTTATAAATATTTAGAAGTATTGTAATTATTGACCCGTACTATGGAACTTTATCGTACTAAGAACCATTTGTACAAATCTAATAATCCTTAATAATATCAGTAATACTAATTTATAGACGTAAAGCTTCTTGTTCAATTCGACTTCGACCGTATTAGGCTTTGGTAATATATATTTGCTAATATAAATAAAAATAATTGATTTATTTTCTAAATATTAAAATATTGCAGAAATTAACTTTTAATATTTAACAATTCTTTATATCCTAATGCTTTGTTATATAGTAGCAGATAAAAATATTAGACAATAGTTCAATGAGCCGTTAAACATAACATAAAGAAGTGTCTAACTGTAATTTAAATTGAATTTTTGGTTTACACAACCCCCTAAAGTTGTTAGGTACCTTATTATTAAGGTTAACATTTCATAACACTAATGTGGCTATTCTATAACCGCTATATACAATGGACTGTTAAGGTTACAAATAATTGTTAACTTAATTTTAATAAAACTATTACTTATTTTATAAATTGTTACTTACAAATATAATTTTGCTAAAGGTAAAAAAACACAAAATTATTTAAATTTTATAATAGAAAATAAGCTTTGGTTAATAAAATCTCTAAATTATAATTAAACTAGATGTGCCCCGCGACTTCGCACCCATATGAGAAAAGAACTGCAATAAAAAGGCTGTCAATTACTTTCTATCACTGGTTGCTAGACAACGTTTTGTTGTTAGACACCTACTTGAATTTGGCTAAAATATACATCTTAATAGATCTATCTACCGAAATACAATGATTATTTAAGGTACCCATTCCCGAACCAAAAATCATATCAAAGCAACGCTTCGTTGTGCCCTGAAAGAAAGACAAACAATCACACTATCACATTTATAATATGATTATGAATAGTCTCTCAATACGTTGGGAAAGTTGTGCTGAAACAAAACTGTTAGTTTATTGTTATACTATTTGCATCGTAAATCATAAAATAAATGTACCCATTATAATGTTCATTCATAAACCAGTTCATAAAATATATTTCACAGAGTAATAGTCAACATTTAAACAGTTACTTTGATATTCCGATGAAAATGTAACAAGCGGTCATAAGTTAAGCTGTACCGTAAATTTCTCTACAACGTTGTAGAATGTCACTCGTACTCACATTGGATTAATTATCGCACGCAACTGAAAGTTCCGTATTTCACCCAACTACAATAAAAACATAAAAAATTCGTGTCCGAACATTGCAAATAATATTATTTTATTTAAACTAGCGGTACCTATATCTTTTCTTTCTATAAGTATAACATGTTTCAAACATTATCCGCTCGCTAAGGAATGGACTTGTGCGTTTGATAGTGTACCTATTAGATATCTTTGTGTGTCCATGAACAACTATGACACACATACATACATCTAATCCTTTTTGCTTAAAGCTATCGAAATTTGAGGCTAAAATCAACAATGCTTACATATTATTCTCCCATCTTATGCATAAGTACATTATTGTCATATATCTAAATTTACCTAAATAATATTTTTCTGTGAGTTATTTTAAGTTAATTATTAACATACTGGCTGGATAAAAATGGAAAGGAAATTTAGTTAATAATTCAGCCGTTACTTTGCGGAATACTATTATTTATTAAGTTATTATTAGTTTACTTTACAAAAATCCGCAATTAAAATATGTATAATAGTACATATTTCTAAACATGCGACACCCCCCTTCCTCCCACTAAGATAACAATAAATGAAGGTATTGTTGCAAAGTATACTAATAATAACTTGATAGGAAAGGAAATTAAATATTTCAAAAACAGGAATCGATTACCTAAGCATTACCCACTTGGCTTCGCAATGACATTAGTGCTTTAAAATAAACATACAGAACGTTTACCGTGGCTCACCCTGGCCAGAGGTTGAGGTTCAGTTGCGCAACATTTCGCGTCGGGTGGGTCACGTCGCCGCGGACAGACAGACAGACGGACAGATGGTGAGACCTGATAACACTTGAAGCATGTACGTGTTATGAAACTGCACTTAAGCATTCACATGACGCGTAACCTAGTGGATGACTGTGCCTGCTGAGCGAGGGGTTTTGGGTTTAAATCTAGAGGGAATTTCTTCCGGGAATTTCCAAGAACCAAAAAATTATCTCGTATTTTTCTACCTAAATTCCTATAGGTATTCCACTCCTTCAACAGTATCCAAAATAACATGAACCACGGCTTCCTACCCTCGCCTGTTCTGTCCTTAATGAACTCCCAGTTTTGTTCTATTGAGACTTGGCAACCCTATTAGTAAATGATTATTTTTCCTAGTATTCCCAGGTAATCATTGAGCGTTGAGACTAGTAAAAATCTGAAATTTATTAATGCAATACAAGTACATTAGAAGAGAGATTAAAACAGTCAATGTGAAATAATCCTTTGACATTACAGATTATAGTCGAATATCGAATACAGGTCTGTAACTTAATTGATTAGTTTATTAATTGCATAACCAGAATGTAATACATGCACACAGTTTTATAATCAATATTTAATATTGGATTTAACGTTGATAATCGTTTTATCTCGATGATAAAAATCAGTTGATAAAACAGTGCATTATATACCTACTCTCTCTATCTACACGGTTAATAATATATTTCATGATTGTAAGGAATGTTTCTTTTATCAGATGGCTTATTATTTTAAGCCAGTTTTAATTACGTTTTATTAATATCGTGTACGTAATTTTACTTAGGATAACCCATTCTCATTAACAACGCAATGCGCTCCAGATTATGTTTGGTAAAATATTTATGATTCATTGACTGTGGTTTTACCATGCAAGTACTTAACTAATCTGTACCTGCATTTAATAAAATGTTATTAATCGGTATCTGTACATGAATCAAGGAATATAGGTACTATCAAATTGGAATGTATACAGAAAAAAATAAAGAACTTGAAAATTAAATTCTATCTTGTTGATGTTAAGTTTAAATGTTTTGATACAAAATGCAACGTTGTCGTGACGTTATAGTATAATTTTCATGTGAAGGATAGTTAGGAGGCTGGAAAATGACGGTTTAAGAACTTTCGCTAATAATTTAAATATGAAATAATCCACCAGCTGATCATGACAGATCACCACTTCCCAAGAATATCAGTCTATATCTAATATTAAAGAGTTATCAACTCGGTCAGTCAAAGAAGGAAGCAGCTAACCTATGGATGTAATATGGTAATAGACATGCTTACATCATGTTCAATTTGGCCATAAGTACACAACATCCCGGTTATAAAATACTGTATCTCTGGTACATGCGTTATGGCGGTGACGTAGCTGTGCCGAACTAACAATAGACAATTAAAAAAAATCATATATGAAAACTTTTTAACAAATTAGTTCAGAAATCTGTCAATAGATGGCATTTTATCAATTTCTGAATCACGCAAAATGAATACTTGTTGGATCGATAAATACTTTCCTTATGCGTGTAGTTTGATTTGTATCTTGATATTTAAATAAGTATTACTTATATTGTGTACTAATTTGGAACCTAGCCCAGATATATACCCTCATCGTTCCATCTATAGAAATAGGCGTTCAAACAGTCGATGAACAATTTTAAAAAAGTTGATACCGAAGTTCCATTTTTAAAATTACCTCCTTAGACAACCATCAGATAAGATTTAATTAAAATTAAAAAAACTGTATTATGCGCGGGAACATTTAAACAAAGTTTCTTAGTTATCTACTTACTATCTTTACATCATACGGACATGCTTTTAAAAGCTTTTATTTAACGTGCAATGTATGTCAGTTTGTTAAGTAAATTTGGGTCAAATCTTTCAAGATAATTTAGAACTATTTTATTCTTTTTACAAAGTTATAATTTTACACATCTTTATTTCCAAAGATCAACGCGTATTAATGACAATCTAATATTACTCAAAGAGTTAGATTCAGACGAGGAAACATTTTTTTTTCATTATATAAGGGAGCTTTTAATTTCTTTTTCAATATACGCCATTGCGTATATTTGTAGTATGTATAGCTTTCTTATTACAATATATTTTGTAAGCCATTTATTAGTTTTGTTACATGTTAAGTCTTGCTTCAAGTTGTACCGAAATTTCCCCATACACCCCGTGTCCCGTGTCCCATGTCTCCGGTCCGAATCGCGTGTCATTACAAAAACAAACAAGATAACACCCGACATGAGGATTAGTCAAATTGTAGAACGTTGCGTGCGCTGCGAGCCGCCCGCCACTGAGATCTAACCCTATAAGGGCCTCAGAAATTTCCAATATTTTCTAACGCCTGTACTGAAATAAACGTTACTCTATATATCAAAAAGTGAAGAGAGAATTCAAAGGACCCATGTATTAGAACTACCCTGAAAGTTTCTGCCGATATTTTAGGACAATTAAAACGCAGTTCATCTAAATATTGACGAAATTAACCAATCGTATCCAAGGGTTTTCCAAATACGGCTGAAGCTGTATATGTACAGTGTTCACACGTCATTTGTTTTCAATAATTGTGTTACATTCAGTCAGGTCTCTCGCGCTACCGAAAATCGGCACGAACTTACCGGACAACTTATTATGACACCACCGCGTCACGTATTTCTTCCGTGTCTTGTCTTATAGCATTTGTGTTCATGTCTCAAGGGTTCTCTAGGTTCCTGCTTACACTTATACAGGAGGAAATCATCTGTCCTTAAAGATAGCAACCCAACTGCGAGTACCTTAACTACTCGTACCATTACTCCTGATGAGTTTTAACTGCTGACTCGATAAAAAGGGATACGCCATCTTATTAGATGATAATACCGAAGATGACAACAGAAGTACCACACCCGTATGTATTGGCCAGACGCGGTCCGAGTTAGACCTTTCAAACCCTCCCATCTCCAATACTAACCTCTTTTTCCCTTCTAACGTACCTACTTAAAATGACTACAAAATGATTCCCTGAATAAGTGGTGAAACAATTTGGAGCAGGTAGTACTTACCTAACTACTTACCCCCTACAAATATCAGATAAAAATATGTAAATTATTGCTTTAAACTAAATTTTTGGTCCTAATTCAACTATGACAAATTCGTCTATGACCGCCCCTATTACTAACTATACTTTACACTGTACGCATTAATTATAGACACATCAAGTAGGAACAAAATACAACCAAATTGTTGATTAAGTGAGCTGACTAGAGGATAGGTCCAAATGATGTACAGGATACATATAGATAGGTACACAACGTTACCATTACTCCAGACACGAGATAAGAGTCAGTAGACTATCACAGTTTTACCCCGACCAAATAAAAACACGATTTAATGGCCCACTAAAGAACGCTCTAAAGAATCCATTAACACAGGAATGTTAATAGTTTGTCCATTAAACAATTAATTTACTGCTGATTACCAATTATTACCCGGTAGCTGCGTATCGTCGTAAATAATTATTTAAAGAGAAATATTTCTAATTTCCACGTAATGTGATCACGATGAATCCCAGCTTCGGTTCCTGCTCTGTATCACGTAGCAGATTAATGATGTTGTCGAGTCGTGTTTTAATATTAATGGCTGACAAAAATGGAGTTGAACCGTCTGATAGTCAGGGAACCTTTCATGATGTTTGGTGATTCTGACTCCCATGGGCAACCTTGGATGGGTGATCAGAGTAGGCAGCTTGTTTATAATTTACATAAAAATGCAATATTATTATATGTAACCTACTTAATTTTTTAGCCTATCCCTTCCCTGCAAGACCTACCTATCAAGACAAATCAATAAATGTATTAGGCTATACTTTATGGTGACTAAATACTTGGACCCATAATATAGTTCGATGATTTAGCTCCAATGACGTTACTAACCCAATGAATCTAAAGCCTTCCGCTTTGCTTACATTGTGGTCTTAAAGTTCGATGGTCGGTTTGATTATAGCTCGTTAAATAATCAATTAACACGGGATCCTTTTTGCAACTTTGTTGTGCGTAACTGATAGCCTGCTGGGGTGACCAGGTTACGCGAGGATTTGGGACGTCCTACGTTGTGACTCATTAACATCAAAGTCAGTAAATGAAATGATAAAATGTTTTAAGGAATCCCTTAGTTTACAATAGAGGCACTGTTAACTTTCTGTGCTCATGATGCGGATATTAACATCCAACGACATAATTGACTCATCATGTTCCGGCTAAGGATTGAGTTTCTTCACACTCTCAGTCACGGTAAAAACTTACAATCAGGTGGATGGTCGATTGATCACGTAAAAAGTTTGATTCAATCCTTCTCGTACATATTATAATGCATGAGAAGCATCGGGGTTGAGCTGGGTGCCAATCAGCCGTGCCAATTAACGTGAAACCTTTGGCACGTTGTTAAGATTGCCAAGCCATGGGATTGGCTTGGACTTAAGAATGGATTGTGTTTTTTTCCTGTTTAGTGTTTATCCAAAATCAAATGTTGTAAGTTAAATTTGCCACATATCCTGGTGTCCGCCAAATTTCGATTACATTTATGTAAATTGGATGATAATAATAAAGCAATATAATGGGTGTCACAGAGTTGGTCTGATGCTGGGCACATAGGGCGACCATAAGGACTGAAATTATAGGATTCAACCCGATTAAGGCTCGTTTAATTTGTATACATTACTTTGACCATATTCAAAATCTGATAATTTGGACCAAAGTTTACTCCAATATATCTCGTTTTACTTTATAGGAATAGTTAGCAGCGGATAAAGTGGTACGCACATGGTCATCCTACAGTTCACTGTTGCAAGCCTATGGGCGCAGTGTAAGGTATCCGAAGTGTATATACTGTCGTAGGTATTCGTTTACATGTAGATATCTGACTTACCAAAGTTTTGAATGTTTTAGGACTCCAGCCTGTATGTGACATTATACTATAAGTTTCTTTATCTGTTTCCGCAGAACATTGAAATAATTTACAATGTCGTATTGTTAGCACTATTACAAGCGTCTTGATTCTGCAATGGTTTCTTTGCATTGTGCATTTTTTCCACCAATGGTTGCTAGGCAACACTTAGTTGTTAAAGACATCCTTTAATTTGGCTGAAATATACATAGTAATGGATCTTTCCACAAAAATGAGATGTTCTATTGCGATAAAAAGCCTATAATACCCGTCGTCCTCCCAGCGATCTCGAAACCAAAAATCGTACTATAGCGACGCTCCGTTGAGCCATGAAAATTGAACAAACAAATACACTTTCGTATTTATAATATTAGTATGGATTAATAAAACAATTAGAGGTGTAGCGTTAATATCAAATAATAGTTCTAATTTAGTATATTTAGTTATGTAATCGGATTTTAGTTTTGGAAAAAAGTTCCTAAATGCGGCTTGCAATACTATTATAATAGTAGAAAACGTTTTTAGTCTGTGGTGAAAATAAGAAGTAACGGAAGGATATAATAGATTAAAATTTGGCAGATTATTTATTACACTTGTTACAGAGTAGCATATTATGTTACTATGAGTAGGTACGAGTTTTTTCATGCGGCTAAAATATACAAATATAAAAATATCTATATATTTATAGATGTCCAATTACATTCGAGTCGAAATATAACCTACCACTATACTAATGTACTGTTTACTTCTGAAGATATTCTTCCATCAGACCTGTGACTGGAAATTGGTCTTGTTTAAATAACAAAGTTGGCAAAAATCATAAATGTTTTAAAAATGTTTTTTTGGAATGTTGTGTCCGAAAATATTCAGATATCAATGGCCTATATCATATCTCCTCACCGCTGAAGTTATCCGCAGTTGTTTTTTAAAGTTTTAGTTGGATGAGACAGGTCGTATATTGGAAACAATCTGTAAAATCAATGACATATTTTATTTTTATAAATAACATTAATAAAAGTACCTACCTACTTACCTACATAATAGTTTTAAGTCGTTTTTTTTCTTATGAAGCCCGAATCGAACTCGCGTGTTAAAGGGTTGATGGCTTTAATTTTACATCAAAGTTATTTGCGTCATTGAATCTTAAATCATATCAATTTGTTATTTTTTGTATAGTAGATTTAGAGACTTTAGAAGCTTTAGAGGATGGACATAACAGACAAAGCAATAAAATTATATTTAAGGTTGTATTATGAAATTTAATAGGACTTACGAAAACTTTAAAACAGGTGAAAA
>DWPA01005912.1:0-11389 GCA_018251375.1 Calpodes ethlius
TTAAACTTAATTCAAATTATGGCTTCAAGAGTCCCTGACAGCTTCTTTTTCTTACAATACACTTTTGGAAGCAATTACAACATTATTTTATATATTTTTAAATGTTGTCCTTAATGTTAATGAAAATGATTATTCTGTAACTTTTTTTTTAATCTTTAGAATGTTGTTGATTCTTGCTTATTGGCCTGTTTTCTTTTTTCTTATTCCTATTTTCTTATGGTCTATGGTCTTTGACAAAGGAGACGGTACAATAGAGACCAACGAACAATTCATGCTACATCATAATCAGCTAGTAGTGAACTTGCTTGAAAAGCGATACGTCCCAGATTCGATTCTCAGCCGGGACATCTGTATTAATAGAGAAATGTTTGTTCCCGGTTCATAGGTGAGGTGAGTTGTTATTTCCTTCCGGAAATCTAATACGGGGTATGACTGTGTTAAACAATTTCTTTATACTAATGTATTATATATAGGGTGTATTAAAACACGTGTCTCATTAACTGTTGTATCTATAACATTAAACCGACCTTAGCCCCCATTGAAACATTGTATTTATTAAACGTATTTATCTTTCAAACATCCTCCACGTGAACAGAGCTAGCGGCTTCACCGACTACTTATTGCCAGTTGGAGCGGCAATAAAAAAGGCTAGATTTCTTTTGCAATACAAAGGTTGTGGCGCGACCACGTCGACCACCAGAGCGACATCTCATGTTGCAGCGCGGGCGGGTTTCGCGGAAAAATTAACGTGATATTCACAAAATTAAGTCAGGTGTCGAAACTACACTTGTTAGCTTCATTTAACATAATGCACTCATCGGATCACCTGCCACGAATCATTACACAATTAACTAGCGAGAACACGGTAAAATGCAGTTTAGTAAAGGGTTTTTGTTGCTATGCGCGCTAGAAATTACATTATTGTTTGAGTCAGCTGCCAAAGGATTCGAGTTGGGGGATTGTTTCGCTTTTGTTTTTAATCAATCATGCTTTAGGTGTTGCTGGGAGCAATGGGTGGTTGTAACCACATACTATTGGCAACCATTATTGTATACGCAGATAGTTAATCAAGTAGTAGGTAATGCAATAAAATTATGAAAGTTTACATTATTAAAAAAATTGATCAATAATCCTAGACTCCAAGACAACCTCAAACCCTATGCGGCACATACCTCTTTATCTTTGGGCTCTATACCATCTAAGCATATTATATGCAATTGCATACGGGGTAAAAATCGAGGAGATTAAACAGTCCTCAGGGAGACCTTGGTCCCTTTTTAATACTGGCTGGCAATACGAAATTCTACACTAGCAAGCGTGCAGGAAAGGAACAGATGACTCTCTGGTAGATCGAAGTCTTTTTCTCTGTATTGCATGAAAACATTCTTAAATTTACGTCAATGACATACAATTCAAAGTATTCAAAACCTTGTACACTTACTGTACACATTCTCGTTTGATATAATGATATCTTTGGTACCGCCTCGAATATAATCTCAACTGTACTTATAAGGTAGGGGTTACCTGGGCTAGATACTGTATTCAACCGTGAATTTCTTATTTCAATATTTTGGCTATTTCAAATGGACAGTTACTGTTGGCCTTAGTGGCCTGAAGTACATGGATGCCATTGACCATTTACCATAGATAACTTGTCTGGTGGTCGGCTTATATAGATAGGCTCAGAGAATATTGTTTCACCCTTTTGTCTCTTGTCAATTGATTTTATATTGTATGTTTTAGTAAAATGAATAAACAGGCTTTTTATTATTTAATTTTAGTAAATGGCACTGAGTTGCTTTGTATAGAATACAAGAAGCGACTAGTTTCCAATAGCTATGAGTTATGAATGTTGGTTTACTTACTGTTTTAATAATGTCTATGTTCGATTTTAAACTACTATGAAAACTCTTGTCTAAAGAAATAAATCTTAATACTCGTATTGTCCACTGATTGCTATGGTCTCATCTTCAAGAGAACAACATCGAATTTTATATTTCTATATCACGTGCTTCATTAATAAATAACTAAAAGACTAAGAGAAAAGAAGAAACTGTTATTATTAATTTAGCCAGGCGCGAAAATTAAAGGTGTCGTAAAAGCGTCAGAAAATAATAGAAACGATTATTATATATTTTTAAAGTAAATCAATAAAATTCTATTACAGTTCTTTTTAACATATTACGGACGCACTCTTATAAAAATTCCCGCGTTCCAAGTTCGTAAGGGCAAGTTTTTACGAAGTTCAATGACACAGGAATTTACTTCATTCATCCAAATTACTCACAGTATGCCTCGCTGGCCGGTATTAGAGATTGGAATGAAAAAAACTATTCTAAAAACCACAAGTCCACGGTATCTTACTGTATAATGGTTGTTCCTAATTTCACGGTTGATGGCATTCAAAACACTTTGGGCAGTTGACGACCGACGATAAATACACCGAGATTATAATATTCGACTCAAAACAGTCATTTACATTTTTTTATTTATTTTGTAAGTAAAAGTAATATTTCACTAACATAAAAAAAAAGAAATCAAAGCTGATTCATCTTGAACGCAGCCAAAATCAATTTGAATTTTTACTTTTATCTATTTACCCGTTTATAAATGTTTGTCTTGTTTATTTTGTAGTCTGTGGTCAAATGAAAGTATGTCAAATGTATAAAATATTTTACTTAACTTTTTATAACTATGACTTCATCATAACTTGGAAAGACTGTTGATGATGCATTCATGCTCCATTTCATTCCAGGTGTCTTTTGAGATAGTCTAAACGATTACTCGTTGCCAGTATTGTCGTACGCGGTGACAAATACTGGCGCCGATTTGGCTAGCTATTTAAGCTAGGCTTTCCATAAGTTTAAATATAAAAGGACATTCATACTACACAGTATCTATTTCGCACTGTATTCATTATTTATGTTTAAGTTGAAAAAGTTAAAAAAACAATACGTTTTTATTTTAAATTTGGACAGTAGCTTTTAAAACAGAGCTGAATGGTTTTGAAAAGTATGTGATCAATAACGCATGAGGGATTATTAATCGTAAGGTAATTATACGGTTTATTCTTGATTAGAGATTCTAAACTAATTGAATTAAGTTTAATATGATTTTTAATTTAATGATTAAGTATCACAATCTATCGAACATTTACAGCGAATACTTAATTTGACACTACTGTATATTGTTGCATATATACTTTTTAATATCATTGTATTATTATAATATATGTATTGATTTTCTCGTATACCAGATTTAACGTATATCAGAGCTTCCAAATGTATTTTTTCTTTAGTACGTACGTAAATCATCTTACGAATATCATATTTTTTTATAATACATTGGTAATGGGTATATCGCAAGGGAACAGAAACGGCGATTTTACAAGATTAATCTTTCATCAAGATCCTAGAATTGACTCAAAATTGTCAAATTGTATTTGTCTACCGTAAACGTAAATTAAAAAAGATAATTGTAGGTAGGTACGTTAATAATACATAAGTTACATTAACTTCAATAAATTGATGTGTACCAACATAAAACTTGTTACAGAATATCAATCCGGATGAAAATCCAATTGATGGAGTACGTAATTTATTCCCACTCACCGCTTCGTAAGTAGGTAGGTAGGTACTTACACAACAGTAACGTTGTAATGCAAGGTCACTAAACCATAGCTCTCGTATGGAAAACTACAAGTGAAGTGGTACCTAGATTTTGTACTTTGTTCCATTAACGGTTACTAATTACATCAGTCAGTTTGCACTTTTAAAACGATACTAGTTTATAATCTAATAGAATATGTAACAAGTTCATAAATTAATTTTTATTGTTTTGTTGTCCGTTGCTGTAAAATTTAAAACATTAACTATAAATTAATTTAACACCAATTAAGACAGTTTACAAATTGTAACACCGGTTTAAAACAGTCCATAAATAATTTTATGTCCATCAATATGAGGCTCGCGTGACGGCAGAAAGCGGTCGAACGGGGTGAGGAAATTTGAGCCCATCACTGGCGTCCATTCGATTCGTATTAACGCTCAAGTAATGTAACAAATAAAGGGGAGGTCGATGGCCGAGCCGAGCAGGCCACGAACGCAGCAAAACCAAGTCTGTTCGTCACAAAAGAAATAGTTAATATTAGAGCTCGGTTCTTCACGAGTGTCATTAGTAGCGGCACAAAGCTCCGGAGTCATTCCAAGCTCTTACTATTTGTCAGGCAAAAAGTGCCTTGTCCACAATAATTACGGGACGGGTTTCGAGAGCGCTCATAATTTGTTATGTTCTGGTCGGCCGCGTTGTCTGTGCTCGCGAGCGCGGCTGCGTACTGTGAACGCGACCATAATTTGACATTTCCCGCCATCTTTTTCGCCTTGACATTATCTGTGCTAGAGCGCGGTAAAATTAAAACAAAATCAAAGTTCATCAACTCTTATAAAATAAAATGTCATTGGTATTTTATTTTATTATATTCACTATAAAATATCTAGCGACTATTCGAAAAATATGTTTAAAAAGCAAATTCGTAGAAATATAACGATCGATGAATAATTTCATTAACATTAAATAAACGAAAATTAAAGCACGAACGAAACTAAAATTTATCTACAATTTAATACTGGTATAACAATAGAAATAATTTTGTGGTAGTCACTAAAATCGGATGGAATTTAGAAACTTATACCGAAGTGAAAAATGAGAGTTCAGCGACCACAAGGGTTACTGATCAATCTACTGTTTGATTACTATTTCATGGGAAGATTCAATATAAGGAATTTTTTGAAGGGATAAGAATAAAATATTAAAATATATTACCTACTTATTTTATATTGCATAATATATTTCATTGCAACATTTAATACCTTATATCATTTATAATTATTTAATATTCCATATAACAATCTTGACTCAAAGTTTCTCACAAATCAAAAAAATATACTCACTGAATACCTATAGTGTAATTTGTTTATCCAACTACATAATAGGTGAATTTACATATATTCAATTTTATATGTTAGTTAAATCATAGCCTAAAAAGAGCAAGACGTCACATCGAGTCCCCGACCTCCGTCACTCATGAACATTTTAGAGACATAATATAGCAAGCGGACAAGGTGGTCAAAAAAGAAGCGGAATACCTGCTTATTATCGAAATAAATATATAAGGGTAGCTACTTACTGAGAGTAATAGCCGGCTAGGCAGTCTATTCGTATATTCTACCGTGGCGTTACAAATTATATTTATACATTTTATATAATATCGTTCAATCTATATAAATAAGCGTTTAATATATCGTTAATTAGAAATATTGATATAGAATATTAGAAAAAGCTTTTTTATAGTGTTAAAACTATAATGCTTTAGCTGTCAAATTTAATTAACTAGAGTCTTAGTAATTTTATAACACCTGATATCCTATATCGGTTAATAAAAGTTAAACATATTTGATATGTAAGTTAAGCGCTTTATTCAATACTAGAATATATGTAAAAGGTGGACAAATGTACATTTAAAAAATACATACCTCCGTCCTAATTTCGAGTAATCATACAATATTGAATTTTAAATTTAATACATACAAATATATTTTTACAATTTCTCAATATATGTATACACAAAATTTTAATAAAAAAAACTAATCTAAAACAGTCAATACAATTACTACAACGGACAAAATGACAAAATATACGTTTACGAATAGATTTACGAGTAGGTACCTACGTACTCTAGTTGTTAACAGTCTAACTATGCACACATAGGTGTGAAACACAAACAGTTCAACGCACTGCCTCTATTGAGTAGAGACACTGTCATTTGTCACTTGTCATAATTCATTATTTCGACTGCTTTGAAAAAGTTCGACAATAAAGTCGGCCAACGTACTTGGCTTCGAGGCTGAGGGCGTAAAATAGCGTTTCAAACATGCTTTTAAACTCCTAAGTTCTTTTTACTTGAGTTTTCCTTTAATGTACATAACTCATGATTAAATCTGACGGTTTAGGGCTCTGTCATCACTGTTTTGATGATTCAGTTAATATATACAATAAATATATAGTTGAAAAAACTAAAACACCAACAGAAAAACAAAAATTAGTAACTGGTGTACTGTTTTGAGGTGTTCTCTTGTAAGAAGCCATTACTAAATGAAGTATTAGATCACACTTGTTATAAAGATGTCATCGGAACTAAAGTAGTTTAAAGGAATTTATAGGAACAACGGCTATGAGAACTTAGAAATAAAAGTATACAACCCGATCTACAAACAATTAAGACTCATTACCTCTATATTGAAAAATACTCTCTCTTCGTTCTGTTAATAAAGCTGAAGTAACGCTACAATAACACCATGTTTAGAGGTTTGGTTTTTTAACTATAATTAATTGTATTTATATCATTTCACCATTATTTAAACGACCGCGACATCCAAAATAAAAATATTATCGAATTACATTAATAACATAATCAAACTTCAATCATCGTGTACACTGTTTTGATTCTCCACTGTTTTAATACAATGGTGACAAATCAAAGCAATGTTCGTGTGAAAATCTAGAACGATGAGGGTACTTCGAGTAATGACATTGAGGGTGATAACATTGTCGGTGAAAACTACCCGCAGGATAGTCACGTGCCGCGATGCGGGTGGCGTGTGCGCAATCGCGAGTGAACCACCGTTGAAACGAAATTACATTCGAATTTCAAATTGCTTGATGAAGATTGACTATAAAAGGGCAATTAGATTTTTTAACTCGAATTACGATCTTTATTGACATTCTATCTAGCCATTATCTCTGCTAGAGTTAATAGGTGATGTAATAATATACCTACTGCATATACATGGCTTTCTAATAGTTAAATTACTAGGTATTATAGGATTCAGAACGCTCAGAACAGGCCTGAGTGGCGCAAATTAGGGGAGGCCTATTTTGCGGCAGTGGACCTTTAAAGGCTGATAGATAGATAGGATTATAGATAAATAGAATATTACATAACATGATCATTTCACATAAAAACATACACTTGACCTCAGGTCAAACATTTATCAAAATATGCACTAGTGTACATCTGTAAGGAATAAAAAATGGGTACTTTCATTTTGCAGGCAGAGTCTTTATCGAGTGGGATCTCAAGAAGTCTACGTGATCATTTAACAGGGAACAGTGCAAGCAAACGTGGCAGGTATACAACTCACTTCGTCACTCGTTTCGCGCTCTAAATATTCCTCTGTCTCTCTCTCTATATCTCCTTCTCTCTCTGTAATTCTATTCCTTAATTTTTTTAGCACTCCGTTTCATTAGTGGCGTTAAAAGTTTAACACAACGCTTTCTGAAACATATCGGAAGTTTCTTTCAATAATATTCCAATTTACGCGAGACTAGATGCGGTTCTGTCTCAGACGGTCTTGTCATTTATGTATTTATAATTCGTATGCCCAACGAACTTGCCCTGTGAGTTCTAATGCCATATATGTGTGAAATATATTATTTGCGTATCAATTTTTTCATCATACTTTCTCTAACAGTTATCACGTTGTTGTTAGTTCTATTGACACCGCTGTTAGCACCTTCGTTAACTATTTCGATTTTAAGAAACGAATACTTGTTCTCATAAATAAAAGTTATGTATCTACTAATTTTATTAGCAATCTACACTATTGTTATATAATTACGAGGCTTGTTTTTATGTAAAGCAGCGTTTTGTGGTTTTCAATCCATAATTCGAGCCAAAATTCACAAACAAATTTAAATAATATCGCCATATTTTGCAGGATTTGTGCAATTTTCCGTACAATATTTTCTTTTACTAAACCAAATTAATAATTCAGGCGATAATTTACGCGCATTATTTTGAATGTTAAAGGCGAGTAAAGTATTTAAACTTAGACTTGCAATTCGAGACGTTCAAGTTCAAATCACTGTACTACAACAGTTTACATATTATGTTATATACCTTCCTATTGTGACGTCAATTTGTTGTACATAGTAATGTAATAGAATTCTGGAATATAATTTGGGAATAATAGAAGAAACTTATAGATATCGATTGTGTATTTTAAACGGGAACAAGTAGACGGAAACACTAACTTTGTTCCATATTTTTTGTAACTCTATGTCACTTCCGCATCTGTATCCTAACGCGTTACTTAGCGCGCTTACACTGATTTATATGTATTGTGACCAATTGTTAAGAGCAAATTAAATTACTAATTAACGCTAAATACTTTTGTACATAATATATAGTCATGTATATATATATACATATATATGAATCTCTATCTTTATTTGAATAAATATATATAATCTTAACTGTAACTTATATAACTGCTTAGATATAACCAAATAGTTTTAACGCGTTAACTTAGGCGCATTGAGTGCAGTCGTTAACACTAACGTTAACATAGATGTAGTTCAAGAATTTTGTAATGTTCGAGATCCTTAATTATAATATACTTGCAACGAGTATTTCTTGTATATTTTTTATATACTTGGTTTTCCGAAATAGTCCTAAAGATTCTGACGAAATTTTGTATTTAGAAAGTCTTTTACTATTAAAATTAACCTAAGTGTCATCTTCGAAATTATCTGTTTTCATATGAAAAAGTGCATTTATATTTTACGTAATGCCATCTCTTATATATAGCGTTGCTATTAAATCTATATACGCTATGTAAGCTATTCATAAACAGATGGCGTTGATTCAATACAAAAAACACCATCCGTGCAAAACTCAATCGCCTAGCTAAGTAATCTATATGAAACACAATCTATATACACTTAGATTGTTTACATGCCCATAATATTATAATAATGCAATGACGAATAGTTAGAGCACAGCTAACATGGTTTTAAATGAAGTTGTTTGAAGGGTCGCGGTGCTGGGTGGTTGTTCCGAGGTAGAACAGACGAAGACGGATGATGGTATCTACACGTGGAGCGCTGGAGGGCTTGAACCGGTTCTGTAGTAACCGGCGTAGGGCACTACCCGCCTTCGATAGTGCTGGCCAGTCATATGTCGATAAAAATAGATATTACTTATGATTTTTATACTATATGTGCTACTTATAATAAAACTGCCAGTTGATGAAGTTCTTTGGTTTTTTATTGTTTTTTTTTAGTTACAACGTCTGTCAAACTCGAATTATTATTAATTTACCTATTATATTTTTAATTTAAATATTCTATTATTTAATATTTCTAAAAGTTCATTGACATTTTGCATGAGGAAAATATTTACATTTATTCTTAATCGTTATACCAGAATATGCATATTCATCTGACATTAATACGAGATTTAAATCCGTTAAATTTAGCATTTAATTTTGAATTCTTTTATCTATAAATCAGTTTTTTTGTCTTTAGAATATATACGTAAACTAGATATACTAAGCAAACTTGCTTTTATTTTTTATTTTCTAGTTTTTTATTGTAACCATAATTTTTATTGAATAAGTCTTACTTGTATTCAAAGCATACAATTTCAGAAAATAGTTCTTGTATTGACTATTGTGCTGTTATAATGTTCCGTTCTATGTTCAAATTCAGAACCACCATTACGTTACTAAAAAAAACAAAATTACATACTAACGGAGATTGTATAATTTCACATCAGTGTCATAATTCAAAGTCCTGTAATCAACAGGCTAAATATTTGTATCGATATTGAAATTTCACGTCACTAGGAGTTGTTCGTCCTCAAACAAAGGAACAGCTAGGTAAAATACGTCAAGTCACGCCGGCCGACCGCTTGCTTACAGCATAACAACCGAAATCTAATCGAAAACTCCCGGAACTAATCATTTTCTAATTAAAAAAATACGGATTACCGTCGAATTCCTCGCTGCGGTTCAGAAACCACGCTTTGATCCACGCCCAGCCGGGAAATGATTGCGTCATATTTCATAATGTGCAATTGATTTTAACGTAGTTCATAGTATTATGTACTTATATACCTAAAGTCTATGGTACTTAGTGCATAACTTTGACATAGAGCATACTCCAAAGATAATTTAAACAGAACGTGAATTCCTGTAGAATTGACTTAGACGTCCGGGCGATAAACACATCCAGCTACGATTAAATGTGGCTGATAAAAAATATATCCTGATTAAAATTTATCGGATAACGTTTAAAATTACAGACGCACCCATTAACTATTAGAATATTCCTAAGTTACTGCTAAAATTATACAGGATATAGGATTCTATGTTAAATTTATACCTACCTGTTTATAATTTATAAAGTTAATAACCACAATTTGAGCATTATGGTTATAATAGATAATTTAATCTGTGTATTAACACGATTACGCGTTACTTGTTAATACTGTAACCCCTAACGTAACAGAAATTAAAGATAGATAAATTATAAAAAACGGTTATAAGACAAAGTGTACTTATTCTTTATTTTACTTGGGCAATTTAAACTCTAGTAATAATCGTAAAACCGTTAGAGCACGCAAGTCGTTCGCTTGCGCGCATGCGCGCCACCCGGATGTTTCCCTCTCTTTTTTACATTAGCGTCAGATTACCAGTTTACGATGTTATAAAAGTTATTCAAACTATGTACTTGTTTGCATAAATTGAGCAACGTAGTACCTGCTAACTAAAGTGTACCTACTATTACATTAACGTAATTTTATTTTATTTACTAGTTTTAAATGTAGTTAGTCTTTTCCTCCATGACAGGCATCTTATGGAGGTAGAATGAAAAAAATCCTCCCCCCCAATCCCCCATTCACAAACGACACTAGAAGATTTTACAGTGAAGTAGAAACAAAGGATCGACTACTTGTATTTCTATCTACTTTACTCTAGTTTCCTGAACTATGCCAAAGACAAAGATGGCAATACCAACAATCTTTTCTTTCTTATTCACTGTGAGATTTCATAGTATTATTTATGAATGTATTAAGTTTAACTTATATCCATAATAATATATTTATGATCTCTGGATAACTCTGTACGTTAAATAATTATAACAAATTGACTTTTTGACAGTTACTGGCAAGTTATCAACTTGAGAATTATTAAAAAGAAAAATATTTTAAATGGCCGTAAATTATTTTGAATTTGAATTTAGAATGTAATCGATGATGCGTGTGAACCATAGACCCTATTATGCATAAAACAGTGTGAACCATTTGATTGCACGAACCAGGTATCGACCGCGCCCGCAGCTCCGACCCTCCACTTAACAAAATTGACCCCTCGTAATCTTAGCTACGACCATTTAATTGTTAACATGAAAAACATCTAATTCAAAATTGTACGCATCTATACTTCTATGGTATTGTTCCTACAGAATATTTTTGTTTTTATATTTTGTAAAACATAGTTATATTGACAAGATTTTGTTAAGTGTTCTTAATAATATAATTTGTACA
>DWPA01005913.1:0-11388 GCA_018251375.1 Calpodes ethlius
TTTACTATACGAATCCGTATACATAAAATCTTGAAGTATAGCGAAATATAGAATCCCACGATAGTATGACTAAGTAGGTACGTACGAAACAAATCTGTAACGATTTTATTAGCAGCCTTGAGCGACGTTTGAGTTATATCTTGCATTCCTACAAACACTGCGTTAACACAAACATGTCCTATTTACACTGCGTCTAAAACTTGACTTGAATTTCAGTTAAAAGCTGTAAATGGTGGCTAAGTCGATCGTGTTTACGGCAATTAAAGTTGGCTCTTTCCTTTGTTAAGGTAAAGAAGCCTCTTGTTCATCTCATTATGGCGCACCATAAGTTTGAAACACAAATTGGGGAACGGAGCTTGGAGTGTCTTTGTTCGTCGTTTCTCGTTGAAGCATCTTAAATCTCCATTCAATTTATTTTTTGCGTCAATAGCCAGCCAATTAGCAGGCGGTCGATGGTAAATGGGTATCATTCAACATGGGTATGTTATGGACACATTCGCAATACCCGATACGTTGCTGAGGTTGGTGAGATAATAACACGTAACCCATTTGTTAGATACTAATTAACTGTGGGTTAACGAGAAAGTCAAAGATAAGAAGTCTCGTGGGCCTGAGTTTTATCATAACGTTCTAAAAGTTATGTAATGTGCTCAGACTAATGAGAGATCCGGCCCTAACAGTAGGACAATAGGATAATGGTTGCGATGACGTAGGTCCCCATTATATTAGTTAATTTTGATTTCAATCTTCACCGCTGCTACTGAAATCTAAACAATTTGCGTCGTTATATGTCCTCGGCAAATTAATTAAGGATTTGGAGGTATAATTATAATTCAACTGTTAAATTCGACGAGGTCAAACGGTAAATATTAAATAGAGCGGCACTAGCGTCGGTTTACGGCGGTTTTCAATAATCTATTCAGCTATAATTTCGGGTTCAATTAGAAGTTAAAATAGTAACAAACACTTATTGACAGCTGCTAGGCTACTGACTTGGGGGTGATGGATAGATAGAATATTGAGATCGCGTGTTAGACGTCAAAATATATTTTTTTAATGTGTTTGCCCTTTCGTATTGTAAATCCTAATTTAAAAGGAGAGCAAAGAGGATAAAGCCTGACTTAGATAAGAATTTTCAAGAAATATTTAAAGTAAAGATTCAGCTTCGACAATTTTATTATCAGAATTTTAAGGTCGTTAAATGGAAAAGCACTTTTATTTTAATGTTATGGTTTCCGTATCTTATTGTTTCGTGTAATGTTAGCTTGAAGTGTTTGGTTTTAATCATTTTTATCGCCCACAGTTTTAGTGCCTATAATCTTGTGAGATTTTACACCATTCTGATTTCAGTTCTTATATATATCTTTGATAGTCTTGTGGTTTGGGGATTGGTTTCTTAAACAAAAGCTTGAAGGAAAACACGCTAAAAACCCTGCACACCTGAATGTCAGTACACCTGAGTTCAAGGGTATAGTTTGTTAATCCATGCTTGGGTTACTTGGAGAACTTTGGAATATATCTTCATATTGAGAGAAGAGATGATTTATGAGCAAAAGAATTTTTTTTTTTAATGATTTATTAAGTAGTTGTGATGACGATTCTTAAATGGTGTTGTTATCATACATTAGAAATCGTTTAAATGTTAGAAATAATACAAGTTTTCCGTTTGTTTTACAATGGTCAATATTCTTTATTTTAAATTCAAAATAATAGAATAATTGAATCATTTAGTATTTTGTTAATATAATTATGCAAGTCATTCTACTGGTTCTACTACTGTATTCTGTTTGGTTATTCCTGAACTAAATACGGTCAATACAGTGATTTTACGTACAAGATATATTCTATTTAGGGCAGCCTTATCTCTGAGATAACGATCTCGTACAGGCAGCCTTTGGGTAGAGATTAAAATAGGATACGTAAAAGTTATTACGTCATCCTTTTAACGTCGTTATAACTCATCGTTAAAAACTCTTTTATTATCTAGACACTTAAGACCTTACTCCATTCAAAGTCTACGACCCTGTTTCAGCCCATTTATCTATAAATAATACTATTCACTAATATTTCTATACTCGATAAGAAACTTCGAGTTAAATCCTGTCAAGGAATCTGGGAATTAGCATTTGAAAAGCTTTACGTGTCGGCTCAATAATACATGGAATTCATGGTTTAACCTTAACATCCATATAGACTCACGTTTTCATAATGACATTATGCAATAATAAAAGATTCTGTAACTTTTGGTCGTCCATACCGTCATCAACAAAAATATATAAGTACTAACATTCGGCAAAAATCGAGTATTAAAATTGTAGTACGGAAACATTTTATAACCGATTATTGATTGTTACCATATGCTGTTGCTAAATGTTGATGTATGTTGCTCAGCAAAATTTACTAACAAATAATATTTAGCCATTAGATGTTTCTCGCGCACAGTTGGAAACGTTGGTCCACAAATAGTAACTGGGATGTGAATGCATCATAAGGAAACTTCAGCTTACACTGAATTAACAATTACAAGGTTTAGGTAGTAGTAAGGTTTTAGTTGACGGCTCCGTAGCCTAGTTGGCAGTGATCCTGTCTGCGAAGCAAGGGGTACCGAGTTCGCTTCCCGGCCGGGGCAGATATTTATGTGACAGGTAAATATTTGTTCTTGGGTCATGGGTGTTAGTGACATATTATCTGTATTGTTCATGTCACCCACGACAAGTCATCTTACTGCGGGGATATTAGTGTGCGAGCGTTTAGCGTTAGTACTAGATACCTACCAGCCACTGTCAGTACCAGTTTAATACCGACTATGCTGCATGGTAACATGTTTATATAGTAGCTCCTTTAGACGGTGGTGATATTATGCTTTTTACGAGTTCTGAGAAAGCTGGTGATATACGTGTTTTCTGTTTCCTTTTTGCCAGCGAGCCATTGGGTTACCTTTGGAAGTTCTTACGATCTACAGCCAGCGAAAAAGATTTACTTTCAATTGACTCATCCGCTCATATGTCGACTATGTACATTAAAATAGCTCTCCTACGTTTTTCAAGTACAGTTTATTTCACCGTACATCTTCAACTCAATATATCAAAGCGAAATATTTTTGTATTATATTTTGTATTCGCCTTTCATTTTAAATCTCACTAAAATATCCATCGTAAGAACACGGAAACAAGAAAATCTTATATCTGTCATGCAAGAAAATTTTATTTACATTTCGCTGTTGACGCTACGTTTATCGCTATTCAAACAATATGGAGTGTGATAAATTGTGTCGTGCGGAACGAATGCTGGAAACTACGGTACGTTCCGGGATGTCACATAATGGAATATGTAGATACTTGTTACTGAAAATAATGTTACATTTCAAGTCGACTAGTAATCATCTCTACAGAAAATAAAGCTAAATGTAGACGGAATTGTACTCGATATATTTTTAGAAAAGTTAAACTTGGTCTAGGTTAGGTTACTAAACGAAAGTTTCACTACGATATCACCTAATGATTTTGGGTTGTAGAAACACTTTCAGTTAAAGCCTTATGTACTATTGTTATGAATATAGAATCAAAAACATTTTGTAACAGAAACCCTAAACATCGTTGCGGTTTGCAACTATGAAACGGAAAATCGACACTAAAACGACCAATCCTGTATGGATTAAGGATTTAGATGATCATTTACTATTATATAAGGATGTTATGGACAAGATGTACAATAAGGAAGTGTGGTTGTTCAAATAAAACATAAAATACCCTTTTTACTCTTGTCTACTTTACTAGAGCAAACTAACAAGAATATTTAGCGCAGACAACTTTTATTTCGCCTCGTAGAGGAACGTGGCATAAATAAAACTTTTGTCTTTACTTAGTTCAAATATATACTTTTAGTTGTTCATGTAAACTGTGCTACGGTTGTAGAAATTCAGCTAAAAGTTAATTATTTAAAAACACGGTTCAGTATACACGTGTTTTTAAGCAAAAAAATGTAATTGTTCTCTTTGAGGAGTTCAAAGATTTAAAAATAGGTTTTGTAATATAAGTGTGCTAAACCAAAAAAAAAAATATTCTCTTTGAGGAGTTCCTCTGAAGCTAAACCTAAGAGTGTCAGTCGCTTACTTTATAATTGATTCTTACATCGAGCTATGATAATTGAATGCGTGTCTCCCCCCCTCGTCTAGATGAAGTAGTAATTCTTATCATAAAAATCAATTGCAATCGGAATAATACAATAAAATAACGTACAATAACCAGCCCTTAGTATAAAAAGTAGTTTTAATTACTCAGTTTTCAGGTACAATTGCAATCAAAAGTTATATAAAGGGCTATTATTCTAAAATAAACCCGCATTCGTGTTGTTAAAAAGAGTTATTTACCCTAAAACGTCCAGAGAATTTCTTCTTCTTTTACCGTTATTACGATCTTAAAATGAGTTCTCTTTTCCTTCTTAAAGAACCTGCTAGTCTCACGATGGAACAGTTGAGTTATAGTGATTCTTAAAGTGTAAATTATATTTGGGGGGGGGGGGGGGATAATTTACGTTTAAAATATTAATTAACACCTCATTTAAATCTTGAAATGACTTTTACCTCATGAAATTCAAATTAAAATAAAAACAGTATTATTTTACTGTACTTTTAATTGTACTTCAATATATGTAATAATACTCAATCTAATATTACTTTCGTGGGCAAAGATATCTCTAAACAAAGTGCCTCAGTAGTCCAGTGCACGGCTACTCATACGGCCCCTCTACATCAATCTCCTTTAGAAACTGCTAACAAATATTTTATTATTTTAATGGATACGTATTTATTTCTGGCTTGAGGTGTATTTTTCTTCAATCAGAATAGGTACTAGTATATTAATATGAAACGTTTGCTACACTTCTGTGATATTACCCGAGCAAATAAAAGTCAAAGAGGGTATGAAGAAATCAAAAGTTTCACTTAGTAATCCTCTGAAGGATTTTTTGGGTTCACTCAGGTGCCTGTCAGTATGAACTACTGTAATAGCAAGGCATACTCGACTTTGAATTATTCCGAATAGTAGACAGTATAGATTGAGAGTAATGGTGTGAATAGGTATTTTGGTCCCGAGAGCATTTAACAGGAGAAAATGGCGTATACGATATCTATGAATAAGAAATAAGGTATTGACAACTATTTGGAATTCTTATACTTCCTACTAGTTTCACCCTGTGCGCGTTGCTACGCCTATATGAAATTGATCGGAATGGCAGTGGCGCCACCTTTCGAAAATTGATCGTACTAACTAAGAAACCTTCGTGGGCTCATACACATCAAGTTTGCTAAATATCATCACATGATTAAATTTATCGTTTACGATTCTATAAAGGATATAAAGAACAAATATTCGTTTTTATATATAAGAAGATGAAAGAAGAAAGAGTAAGATGGAAAACATTTAAAAAGTGAAATATGCATATTATCCAGAAACCCGCTAGTCTTCTCTTATAGGTGCCCACAAGAAATGAGAGATACATTTTAACGTTTTAAATCGATCAATAATCTCTTTAAATAAATACACTTCGTGCGTTTGGAAATATCTCAAAATGTATAGATCGAAACTCAATTTTCTCGAGTAACCTTCATCCATTCATGTTTCAAATATTTTAGATACATTTGTTTACGATTACATTTATGTTTGGATGTGCTTTTTCTTCGAAGTAGTTGATCTATTTTTATTTAAGCGAATATAGTAGCATACATACTTTAATCAAATTGGAAAGAGCAAGTTGTTTTTCATTTAATACATGTTCTCTGTTAACGTATTTTCATTCTGTAATATTTGATTTTGAAATTGGTTCAAATATTTTTTTTTTTTTTTATTGTCGTTATTTTTATAAATTAAATTTTAGGTCGAATGGTTAAAGATTTTGTATCAGCATCGCTAACCATAACTGTCTCATTGCTGAGCTGACGTCTTCTTTCATAATATAAGTTGTATAGTCCAGAATTTACCATGCTAGCCAAATGAGTGCATACTTTACACTACTTTGAATACATTGGAGAGTTATTATGTGCGCAGATTTTCTTACAATGTTTGCTTTCACCGTAGTTAGTGCATAGATATAACTCAATTTCAAACTCAGTGTTGGAAGCCCACGTTCAAACCACTATTGCCATACAGGTTCGGGAGGTTAACTCCTAGTTGATCTAACTAGACCTTTGCGAAGAGCAACGCTGTCAATATTATACGACTTTACAATAGTGGTGATATTCAATTGACGATACTTTTTATTTGAAGTTGAGTTGGAATCGTTTATTTTGGATAATGTTAGGATCCTGTAACTTGTTTAAGTTAACCAATATATTCGACTATTTTTTTGTGCTTTTTTTATTTTTATTTATAGAACTAAGTACTCTAATATCTCAGTTCTGTTGATTCATGGCTACTGTCAATAAATGAAAAGAAAAGTGTATTAAATATGATGTTTAAAGTTCAATAACATGTATAAAAAATGTAATCTTTCTTAAACGAGAATTTTAATCGAGTTTTATTCAGCGCAAATCGTACAGATTACGACGGCGAAACGATTTTGCAATAATGCGATTAAATGAAGCGGTAAGCTTCTAAGTGTTAAATTTAACGATTTGAAATATGATTTATTGAATATCGTCCTGAACGATAATCATGTAGCCTAAATCATTTATTTTATTGTAAGATTTTGATTTCGATTAATACATTCCATAATTATTTTATCCAATTGCGAAGAGGCTAACGAGATACGAGTAACAATTTAATAGGTATATTCAACTTAGGGGAGGCAGCGGTGCGTTCATACGAAATCCCAGTCGCCCTACGCACGTCGGTTTGATGTTGAGGGAGTTTAGCGAGTACGAATTCCGTGTACCCCAGGTAATAAGACGCGTGTGACGTAAAAAATGTTATGTTACCTCATTAGAGGCTCTTACGTGCATTGTGTCATACTGTATACAAGGAACAAATTTGTTTTCGGATATACCGTTTCGGATTTACTGTTTGTAAACGGAATAATTTTCCTTCCAAAATAGCCTCAAATTTAAGCAGACCTAACATTTTACAACCTATATAATTATAGCTGTTCTCAATGGAAATATTACTTTTATTCAACTTAAGAATTGTACACGAATTCATTTTTTTCTCATATACTCAGAAACGTGGGCTATTTATTATGATAAATATATTCGCAATACAATGGTTTTAATATTGAATCAGCATTCAATTACACCTCCATAAAAATTCTTAAACTACTTAATATGTAAACGGAAAACAGATGTTCCGGAATTTACTCGCGTGCCAAGAGAAACGGAATTACGAAATATTTTCACACTAAATAAATGTCAACACTACTACGTTATAAAAAATTCTAACTATATATCGTACTAGTAGCTTACCCTCGCTCTGCTTCCAGATAAAGTAAAGTTACAGTTTTAAGTTATACGCGTTTATAAATCATATCCGCAACAAAACGTTAGTCTCATTTTTTATCAGGCACTTTGTGTCTATTTTCTGACGGTTTTTAGTTACTTATATCAGTAAAATATTGTAGAATAATTGCGAAAAGAAAAACAAAAAAAAAATGCTAATATTTTCATGGACATTACATACTGGTCATTATAACTTATTCCATAATATGATAATATGAGATATAATATGTTTTTTATAAATTATAACTTGATAGTAACTGGCGATGAAGTCTTGGGTGATAAAACGCACTAACTTAGTTAAAACCTTTTAACTTTTGCCTTGAAGACAGTGATAGCAATGAGAGAGCTTCGCGACAGAAACATGATAAATTGACGCACGTAAATACCGTCGCTGCGACACTTAGACATTGCGTTGTCGCACCCACAAAAGTATAACCTCGGAGTAACAATGACTGTGTCGTGCGCTAGAAGTTGCGTTGTCGCTGCGACGTTGCTCATGTCGCAGTCTATCAGAACGACGTCGCTTGACTGCAATATGTCGCACGTCTGAATGAAACAATGTATTTTATTAGTTTTTGCCCGAAATTTAAAAAATCACTGTCGCATCTGTGAATGAACAGATGTGTGATAGATATAATTTATCAAAATGCCTAGGAATCTAATACCTTGTTTCCGCGACGTCTTAACGAACAGACAGAAAATCATAATACTTTTCGTAAAGTAAACGTACAGAGATGATTCGGTTATTATCAATATAGATTATAATCGTTTTAAAGTAATTTAGAGCACTCTTTGATGTTTTAAATATAAATTAACGCTAGCGCTTGGCAGATGTTGCGTGGAGTAATATTACTATTATATCATGCCTCAAGGTTGCGAATATTGAACATTAAATTACCAAACTGAAGCAGTCTTCGGCTAGTGGATTGTAACTGTTAGTGGATTAATATCCACTTGATCTTGATAAAGTTACGACTTGGGACGCCTAATGAAAGTAAATTAATAGTTTAAATTATGAAAATAAACTTTTAAAGTGCAAATTTAGTAGCTACACTGTTCATCGTAGAGATATTCTTTAATGAGATATCAGGTCATACTTGTGTATGTAAAATTTTATGAGATTCTTCATAGGATAAGATTAAGTAGTTATGATTCAGCATCCATGGTTTGACCCAAACAAATATAGTAACAAAGTAACAAACAAACATTACAAGTTAAATAATAGCTTTTAAAAACTATTAATGGGTATATTTAGATGCACAACACATACGTTGCAGAACATTGCTTTGTAGACATGATATTTTGTATGATCATTTGCTCCTGTAAATCTTAGGAAGTTTTAAACCGAATTTGATTCAGGAAAATTTTGTGCTTGTTTAATATAATCGGTTCATAAATAAAAAAAAAGTTCGATAAATTCTCTCTGTACAATCTTTATGTGGATACTGAGGTATAGAGAGTGCAGTGTGGGTGATAACTGATATAAAATTAATTTATATAGATATATAGTTTGTTAATGACTTATAATTATTTACACATAAACAATTTACCTTGTAATGACTGTTTTTTCACATAATAGTATTTAAGAGTAGAGTTTTAGAGAGAAGTATCTTAGTCTACATGAGTTTGTTAAAAACTAACATAAAAAAAAAACAAATTTGTATTCATCGCAAGTTTACATAACTATATACTTATAGTAAATAAAATAATCAAAGTGCTAACTTTACAAATTAAAAACGTACCTACACATAACAGATCGTACGTGAATATTTTGCAGTTCTAACAATATTACATATATACGTTTTTAACGTAACTGATCTTTTTAAAGTCGGTTAAAATACAGAGTGTATCTGATCAAAGTCTAAATCCAGGATTTCTAAGAAGACTGACCACAGCACACCTGATCGACGGCGTACGAGTTACAACATATCAAATATTTTATTGTATGAATAAGGTAAGTTACAAAGTTATTTCAAAACATTATGTGCTCCTATTCTACCATTTGGTGGTATAGAAATTCGTTTTGTCTATATTAGTACAACACCGCTTCATTGTTGTGGAAACTAGACTTCAAGAATTCTAAGGTTGTATGACTATATTATAATGAGGATTCAATCTCGTAAGTTGATTATAGTACGAACGCTTGATTAATTAAAGGACCGATTACATATAGAAGTCAAGTGAATATTATAAAATGACTAAAAATAATAGATTTTATAGTAAGTTAAATTATTTATTTCTTTTTCGGCGAAAATAATTTATTTCTCGCTAAGCATTTTCTTTATTGTGGGAAGCTACTTACTTCATATTAGATTGTGTGCAGAGATGTATCGAATACCATAAATTAAAATATTCAATAGCGCGGGAATATTTAAAACAATCCAATATTTAAAGCCATCTGGTCGAGGCTCACAGTGCCAAGGTAGGAGAGGTTCTCCTATATAATTAGATTTATTATACATATGCTTACATACTATACATCGTGCCTTCATAAGTATAACTTAGAATTGCAACGATCATTAGTAAACGCATTAGTTGTATACGTATAGAGTTATTCGTGAAATTTGCTTCAAAGAACATGACGAAAACGTAGAAATTTAAACAAAACACGTAATTAATTGTTGGGCATACCATATGGGAATGTCATTACATCGACAGCCTGGTTTTCGGTACAATGCACAAAGCGAGCTGTTCACCCTTTCTGCTTTGTGTAATTAAGCATCGAATGCTGTTTTCGGTGATAATAAATTTCAATACCTATGGCTGATGTTGACGTTGTCATCACTGATGAATATTAATGTTTACTTCGTGTACCTACACGAAGTACAGTTTTCACTCCGACAATTTCACGGTGAATCTCCTCAAAACAAAGTTTAAATAGAAAACATTGTGCAAATATCTGTAAGAACTTCATGGCTCGTAAAAAGCCTGGCGTTTTATGTAAAAAAACTCGTAGCGAAAGTTTTCTGAAGCAGAAGAAATCCTTGGATAGACAGTTTTCGATTAATCAAAAAGAGAACGGCTATAAAACCGGGATTAGCTGCTGGATAATCCAAAACGAATAAGCTAGCGTTTAAATTTCAACGACGGAAGCTGTTATTACAACAAAATTTATGAAAAAATTCATTGAGTATTTAGAGCGCACACGAGAGACCTTAATCGTGTACAATATATTGCACACATAACTTATCTTAAAAGATGGATCAGATTACCAGGTGTACTGGAGACAGAAATAAAATTACAGACAAATAATTATAGTTTAAAAAACTAGACACATTAATGAATTAATTAACAGGATCATTTAAGACCAGAAAACTTTTTTAGACGAGTCAAACTCGATCAGGGTGCATCTTTATATCTCACAAGTTCCTATGACCTATGTTCTATGATTTACATATTAGGGGTCATATTAACTTGCCCGACTTAATTACAGAACGACACCGGACGAGTTAAACTAAATGAAAGCTTTCAAAACATGAGAAATATTAATTATTTTTTAAGATCAATGAGTTTTACTTTTTACTTCCTTATATGTCTCCGGATAAGGAATGCTGCACCACGCTCAAATTCTTTAAAAAATATAATCACGATTCATATTTCTAGGTAAGCGTGTTTAAAAATTTATTATTATTTTACTAAAGTCTATTGAGAACATTAGTACACAGGATGCCTACGCCATGTGTCAACAAAAATGTAATTATAAACCGTGAAATCATTTGATTTTTGTCTACTTTGACCAATCGAAATTGTACTGTAATTTGTTTGTAATTAAAAAAAAATACACATATAATATTCTCTTATACATAAACTTGTTAAAACATTAGGTAAGAGACTAGGTTAGGGAGATGAAAATCTTTGAATTATAAATTAGTATAATAACGCACCTATTTTTACAATAAAAATGTCATACATATTCGATATTCTCTATATTTCTTTCTTAAATTAATCTTTTCCTAGTATCA
>DWPA01005914.1:0-11388 GCA_018251375.1 Calpodes ethlius
AAACTGCAAAATCTTTAAAAAATTTATAAAAATAATTAATAAAAGCTTTTTCAAAAAAGTAATAAAAGCGAAAAAAAATTAAACTAACTTATTAAGTTAATTAAAACATTATTAATTAATTAATACATAATTCACCAATTACCCATAATTACCTATTAAAGTAGGTACTTGAAGTCAATGAGTTTAAAGTTTACAATATTAAACAAATTCTAAACATGACTTATTCTAATGCCCTAAGATATATATTAAAAATATAAAAATAAAGTGCATTTATTACTTTTTTTAGTGCAGTATAATAATAAAGGAATGTTTTAAAGTATTATTTTATTTTTCACAAAATCTACAGCTTGAACACGTGCAACGCCTTTCATTTTCTTCTCCACCCAGCGACTATCAATAAGGAGAATCTAGTTCAATCGAACAGAACGCACCAACATCAGCAGTACGATCGTGGAATTGATTTCTGGTATTTGCAACATTACTATTCAATTCGGTTCAATTTCTGCCAATTTGAATGTGGAAACCTCAAATGAAATGCATTGGATTTCGGTTGAGAATGGTAGCGTGCGAGAATGTCGGACATACGTCAAACAATAGGAACACAATTTAATTTGGATTTGGAACCAGAACCACGCGATATCCGTAACGGCTAAATATCCGTATACGGTAGTTTTGGGTTTAGTGATGTGTTATCAGTATAATAGGTATCTAATGATCAACCTTTAAAACCACATAAGTTTCAAATGACAAAAATTTAAAAGCTACCGAACGCATGTTTTTTCATAATTAAATATGTATTATTTATTATTGTAATCGTTCATACATCGTTGATTGAAGCACGCATAATTAAAATAGTAAGTAGGTAATTACATTATTTTATCACCCGCAATCAAATGGTATAATTAGTACTGTTACATTTCCATATAAATTCAGTATAATTGATTTAAGTACAGTCTATTCGCTTGTTTACATTAACTTCACTGGGTTCAAATATTTTCTGAAAACGTTAACGATTAAGTATCTGGCCTGACAGCGACATGACCAAATGTTGCACAACGATGTTTTCGGGCTGAAATTCATTTAAAAGTATATAATTTCATTCACAGATACGAAATTTTGCAGTCCTATGCATAGTCGCTACAACAGACGCAAGTATGTGCTTCATTCAAACACGCGGCATTTTGCAGTGCGAATGTCGCTAGACCAGACGCAGTATGTGCGACATTGCTGCGTTATCGCTGTGACACTGTGATTAGAGCGTATTCGTGTGTCTATCGTTGCGACAACGCAGAGTCAAAATATCGCTGCGACATTTTCACTCGTTCCTCACATTGTAGTGTCGTCGACCTACTAAATTGACAACTACGGCAAATTAATACATTTTCACTTCTTTTTCAATTTTATGTAATTCGTAGAACATTAAGTTTTCCAAGTTATAGTTTTTTTCTCAATTTTATTACTACTTACTTTAAGGAAAACACGGTAAGGAAACCTGCATTCTTGAACTTTCTAAACCAAATTGAAACCACTAGTTGTCCGGCGTGGTGACGGATTGTAATGGCTATATATTCTCAGTACTGTAACATTTGTATGATAGCTTGTACTGAAATTACGATGATATTACCTTTTTAACATACGTACAGTCCTGAATACAAAAATGTTTATAAATAGATGAATCCCCATATCAAAGTCAGTGCTGAGTGTATTCATTTATTCATAAATACGTTAATATAAATGTATGCTAACCACAACGTCTACAAAATTGCAAACTAAACTGCTAGAATATGTAGGAGCTTCAAACAAGACAGTCTCTTGAAATTTAAGCGGCCTCCATAACTCAATAGCGTATAACTCGACTAAACGTCACATATCTAATACTTTGATACCATTCAGTTGGCAGTCGGAGAGATGAGACGTTACTCACTCCGCTCCAACTGACAACACACACATACACACGCAATGTGCACACACGGACGTGTACCCAGAGTCTGAAAAGCGACTTATGCGCTTTGTGAATGTAAAGGAATGCTTGGATACGTACAGTGGATTTGCTCGGCAGGTTTACAGCTTTCTGAATTTATAACAGACAAATAGTTAATATATTTGTAAAGTTTGCCGTATATTTATTTTAGTACTTTAAAGTAGTAGGTACTCGGTTGTGAGTTATGATTTACATGTAATATGGTTGCAAATAACTTCATAACATGTCAAATTTTATTTTTACTTTCATCGCTGGATTCTCTGTTTCATAGCCATTCATGTATGACGGCCCTGTAGCCTAGTTGGTAGTAACCCTGCCCGCGAAGCGAGGGATCCTGGGTTCCCAGCCGGGGCAGATATTTATGTGGCAGATAAATATTTGTTCTCGGGTCATGGGTGTTAGTGACGTGTTATTTGTGTTGTCCATACCGCCTGCGACACAGGGAATCCTACTGCGGGGGTGTGAGTGTGTGAAAAATTTGTAGGCAAAACTGTTTTACTGGAGTCAAAGAAATATAGGATAAATAAAAATGACACGAAATACTTAAAATAGATTTTAATATAAATTAACATAATCCCAACACAGTTATTGGCTTTATTTAATCTAAGACACAGTGAGAGAATATAAAGCCCTAATTTAGGGTACAAGTGAAAAGAACCTCAGTCCTTCTAATACTTGAACGAGTTTATTAACCAGTACTCGTGAAATATACTGTCGATTAAGTAACAAAATGTTGGCAAGGAAACCTCGGTATAATTATTTACATTTATAAAGAACACAAAGTAAAAAGAATAAAAAAAGGTATAAAAAATTCAAAATATTAGATGCATATTACATATTACAGGGTCGTCGAATATTGCATTGTGCGGTCGACCTGTCAATCTTATAAGTATACTAGTAATATTATAAAAATAGTACATATTTTATGAAGGGGAGAAAATGCTTTAACTCGATATCAATTAATTCTCATACGCTTTGAAAAAAGTATTAAAATTTCGAATAAGTATGAATATTATATTATTCCTTAGGCGACATTTATTATTTTTAATGTAACATTTTAACTGTTAAATTCTACTTATATATCATATATAAACTGAAGTCATGTTGCCTGCATATATAAATATAACAAGGCACCACACATTGTTTTCGAAGCATTTCTAAATAAATACATTAAGACTTCTAAAATACATAATATTTTTACACAATAAATTAGTTGTAAGTCAAAAGTTTTAAAAAGCTGTGGAGTTAAAACATACTAACCTAACTGTATTATAGAATTCTTTCGAAATACTATTCATGCCATACTGGTACTTCGCCTTTGATATGTGTAATGTATGTATATATTTATATCAACGGACTGAGGACAAGAGACATTGGAATGTATATTAGTACCTAATCAAAGTATATAAATGCTTATATAGAGACAAGTAAAATGCTTATACAACTTCATCAATTCTCTAAAATCTTTGTTCCCGAAATTTGTCTACGTCAAATAGTACATAGATAATAGTACATATACTAAAACTAGATTTAAGCAAGATCCTTATAGTTGTATCCTCTAACCTCTTTATTACAAATATGCTGAACAAATAAGACAAAATGACAGTTAATTCTGTGCCGAATGATACGGCTCTGACATTTCGAGAACTAATTTGATGTTTTATCATTGCACCTCTATTATTAGTTCCATAAATGCTCACTTCAGTCACCACAGCAATCAGCGCCAAATTGGCGACAGCCATACTGGCCCTTTTCGATGACAACTATAACCAGTTCAGGATACTAGTAATAAAGACGAAAGTGGTTATAACTATTCAAAGGTATATGAAAGTAATTGTTAATTTACAGTTGGTAACATGTGTCGTGTGGCAAGAACGAAACATCACAATTATGTTATTTTAATGCGAGAAAAATCTATAATCGATGGTTTTAAAAGATTTGAAAGGATATTAGCCGTAATTTACAATAGGGCACTTTATAATAATGTTTTTTTTTTCTTCTGATCATAGCCAAGACAGTTAAGACATTATACTTAAAATCTACGCTATATATTCAAAATCCTGAAAGGTATCTGTTACAGTCGAGACAAAAAACGATATGTTGAAACAAATTAACAATTCACTACAAATCTTTAGCACTTTTACTTACACGTAACTATTAAAAAAATATTTTGTATTCATGTAATTGACTCCGGTATCGGTACACTACTCTACTAACTAATTATTGTACTTAGTGGTAGCTTTGAGAGTTAATGTTATACTGACGTGCTTGGCCTCTAATAGTAATTACAAATAAAAAATCGATTGCTTTTCAATTGAGCAAAATATTGTCTACACAACTCGCAACGTGAATTATAAGGAAAATATTCGTTAATGTCAATTTTTATTAAGATATGTTTAGTCCAGACACTAAAAAAATAATTAACGATTTGTTAGTGCTGAATTTCCATTAGCTGTCACATGAAAAAAAAATGTATAAAAAAATTTTCACATTTTTTTTCCAAATGTAAAAAAAAAATTTTTTTTCGATCCTGGATTAAAAGACCATCGCTAAAATTATTGCTGTTAAATGCCAATATTTTCCGAGCCCTCTATTACAAGTAAATAAAACCATTCTATCAGATCTGTACGTAGCCATTGAGATTATAATACTCTTAAATGTTTCTGTGAAACAAGCATACTGCTTACTAAACCCACTTCTAAAGTCATATTTACAAACTTATCTATACAAATCCATAACAAAAGTAATCAGCACTTCAAACACACATAAACATCTCATTTACATAACAATTGCCATACCTAACATCATCACAGTCTTCTCACAATTCTTACTCCTACTTCTGCCTTCCTAAATAGAAACATTTGTTTATTATACGTATTACTACTAATACGCACCTATTATTTATATGCATACTATTTACAGTCCATTATGATCTGTATTAAGAAAATATCTAATATTATTAGGTATATACAAAGATTCAAATTCATTATTCCGAGAAGAGATTCAACATTGTATTGAAAAGGTCTAATTTTGGGTCGCTCCGAAATATTACACACACGCACGCCCATAGCTGATGCACATTCAAATGTAGTATATCTTGGGCTCCTATCAACGAGATCCATTCAAAACTCTCGTACTTAATGTAGTGAAAGAAAGATAACGTTCGTCAAAGTACTAAAATCTACGCTCAGAATTTAAACGCTAAATATAAGAGAATGTACAGTGCAGCATATCTGTTTCGCAGACAAATATTAAATGCTCATACATTACGCTTTTACGGTATGCAATCGTCTTTGCCATCGAAACCTAAGTCATTGCGTCTAGTCGACCCGTTAACTTATCACATTATTAAAAATATTACAACATAATAAATAAATATAGTACGGGCGACGCGTATAATTTTTCAATGTGGCAACCCTGAACGTTTTTCCCGGAATGCTGTTAGAGATTGGGGAATGCGGTTCACGTCGCTTCGACGTTTTGATTAGTCGAGATTGTTAGGCGATTTACACTATCTGCGTGACTCGGTAGGTGTGCTTCTCCTCTATAACGGTCTGTATCGTCCGGTGCACGTTCTCTGGCAGGTGGTCGAGGAGCATCCGCGGCATCACTTGGAGCTCCATGAAGTCTTCGGGACACGCCCATCGCATCTCGTATGAAGGTTCTTGCGTGCGAACTTTTCTGTGAAAATTTTAGTTTTTTTTTATTTATATTTCAAACGTTTTTGCTCTTCGTTAATTAGGAAAGTTATTATTATTTTGGTTTATAATTATATTTTTACTATTGCTTTAAAGAATATGTAATAACTTCATAGTATCGAATCTGCAAAATGAGATCTTGTGTGACTTATATTTAAAAGAAATTAATAAATAATGAAAACTATCTGAGAGCAAAAAAAGTGTTAAGATCTTTGATATAAATTCAAGTAAAACTGTTAAAATAATTCTAAAGTTTATTGAGATCCAATTTTAAGTTTAAATTGAAATGATCTGCAGAATGTCATTAATATCGATTCCATAGCGTACTTAGCTATATATTCTATTGATATTATTTTATAGTTATTTTTTATAATTGTTTCAAGTGTTAATTTACCTTTCTGCATCCGCTTCGTTGCTAATGGTCAGACATAAGCAAAGAAAATAAGAAAACTTTAAATATTTTTGGAAATTCAAAATTATGCAGAAGGTTTTACAAATAGTATGGTCAATCTTGGTCACTAATTTAAATTCACCGTTATTAAAATTAATTATTAACGTTATATTTTGCTTTGGAACTTACTAAAGAAATGTTATAATTATTACTATTTTTTTAATAAAAAAATCATTAACATGTTTATGACAGGATGGAACGAGGTGACGTTAAGATTTTCATATTATTTAAAACACAAAATTCGGTTTTTTAACATATTTATCACTTACTTTTCGATGCCCATACGCTTGCGCCTCACTATATGTAAAATCCTTCCGGCGGTAAACAGGCGCGCAGTTGAAAACCGCCGCGCGAACACGTTCCGCGATACTAGCGCCGCCTCCTACAATACCGATGAATTTGTTACTAACGGAGATAAACATTTAATTCAGGTCATGAGCGGAAACCAGCGTGTGACCCAAAAGAGGAGCAAACAGGATTTTGGGACCCAGGCGGGGGCAAATTCAAAATAAAAAAACCTTTATGCACAACAGTGTGCGCGTACTGGATGACATACTAAATCTAAAGGTGGCAGCTAAATAAAAATCGTTACGTCCTTTACTCACTATAAATAAAAGTACCTACTCTGTGGTTAAATCGTACTTATTCACAATGATCAAATGATCTGTAAAAAATCATATTTCGTCTGCTTATAAAAGTTGAAATATCGAACTGAATGTTTACAATAATAAATAATAAATTATTCATTTCACGCCACTATTTGAAGTAAAAAAAATATAATCCTTTTTAATGAGGTAATACTGATATATACAATTGTTCCAATTACCTTAATTTTTATCAGCTTATCATAAATAAGCATGATATTGTACCTAATTATTTTATCGGAAAGTATTAATTTTATAATTGGACAATGATTTTGGATAAATATTTTTTCTTTGATAAAAGTATTTGTAGAGAAAAATCCCAGTAAAATATTTACACCAAATGACACCGAAATTTATCTTTAGAAATGACGCTGTAAAATAGTTAATCTTATAATTTTAGTTTGAATTTTATTATATAAATGCCAATACCTAAATACAACATTATAAAATGAAACAAATGAACATGAGAGAATTAACATCGACTTTTGTAAATTTTATCGACTTTTGATCTATGACTTTCTGACTTATAATCTTTGGTCGATTTTTAGAGATGATGACAGGATACAAACAAAGGAAAAGGCCAATTTAGAGTAGCAGCCAAATGTACTTTTGTTTTACCTATTTTTTAAAGGAGAAAGTACTTTTGGCTAATCAATATATAAATACAAGTGTAAACATGAAAAACACCACCAAACAAGAAATCGCACACAAATGAACCGTGAACATTCCGATGAAAGGTGAAAATGAGGAAAAAATTGTTGAACTATGTTCAAGACGATTTATCACAAAAAGTCCTTTTAAATTCGATATTTGGCCAATAATAATCATTCATTTTATTTGTTCCAATTAAAAGTACTTTTGAGCAATTATTTTTGATGATAACACAACATACCATAGCTGTAACCACAAAAACTACATCAAACAAGAAATTGCACACAATTGAACCATGAGCATTCGATGAACACAATGAAGGGTGAAAATGGAAAAAAAAATGAGCTTTGTTCAAGACCATCTACTGTGAAAAGGCCATTTAAATCCATAATTACGTTTCACGACCAATAATTATTGAGAGACCAACAATTACTCCAAAGACTAACAATTAGTCTCGATGACAATATGAGGGTTGAAATAATTTGAAAACAGAAATGTAGATGAACAAAAATCAAAATTTCAAATCCATAATAAGGCTAAGTTCACACGATATTACAACGTAACACGATCATGTGAGCTTTGTTTCAAATAGCAAAACAGTAAAACCTTTAAAAGCGTACAAAAACAACATTCACAAGTGCAGTTCATTCATTGAGGTACAATATACGTAGTATAAACAATTAGTTTTCACGTAATGCAATGAGGTCGAATGTGCCTCCAATCCTGCAGTATAGGCACGGGTATCACGTGACCGTCGATTTCGTACGAATACCTGTCTAGTATACCACACCTCAGTAGAGAGAAATGGTACGATACATGACAATGACAACAGATTAGTTTGCTTGATAATATGACGATGACACCAGACAAGATGACACATTGAAAGCAGCGAGCAGCAAGACACACGACACTCCTGGTAAGAAAAAGGTTTACACTGACAGCACTCACGGTGGACACGCCCTGGACCAGTAGCGCATCCGTGGAGTCGTCCGAGTGGTTGGCCTCTAGGTCTTCGGGCCTCCTCCAGGTGGACTCCAGATCCCGAGCGGGGACTCCGAAGAGCGCATAGCCGAAACCGTTGAGCATTATTCGGTACTGTTAAAAGAAAAACATGTAATTAATTAATTTGTAAGTACGAAATATACTGAAGTGATTATCTTAGGAGAATATTATCCATCTAAGTTACTTATAAAACAATAGTACATAAATAAATCAAACAAACCCATGTCATGATTGATCACATTAACGTATTTCTTTGTGGTCACGCGAAGCTCGTATATTTTTGTAACTAACTACAAAGTACGGGCATATTTATAGTTTGATTAGAAATGTATCCTTTTTTTATGGAGGAAGATGGAGTAACTCAGTTAAAGGTTACATTATTTCGTTCGATACAATCTTGTAAAGTATGTTTCTATAGATCCGTACAAAATTCTTCTACTCTAAAAACTGAATATACTGTTTATTTACATATATTTCATGTTATACATATGTAGAATACAGCCGATATAACATACAACAAAATAATTTATTTGATGGTAAAACGTTTGACTCACGTTTCAACTATTTTACCCTAACATTAAACTTACCTTAGGTAATTTGGTAGCGTGTATGGTCTGGATAACCTTCGTCCTTAAATTCTCGATGCTGTGGACGCTGAGTCTCATCACCAGATCGTCTCCAACACCGATGGTCAGCACGAAGCTCTCGGTGTATCGCGCCGCTTCTCGACTTATTAGACCTGCTGTATATTTCAAACATTTTGCTCTTAAATTTAGTTACGACTGCCAGACGCATTCTATTTTTGTGACTATTAAATAATATTATTACTTTATCACAAATAATAATATTACTTTTGTCACTCATAAACAGGATCTAAATTCGATCCTTTAATCCCTAGAGATTAAAAGTTTTTGGAATTTAGAATGTGGTTATTGTTAGTTAAAGTCCCAATTATTAAAGAGATCAGTCACGAACATTGTATATGATACTATGAACAAGTAACAGGCTGTATGATAAAGAAAAACGCGCGTAAGACAAATAAAAAAAAGTAAAAAATAAAAAACGCACAACATGGCTTCCGCGGATTCCACTTTCATTCGTAGTTCTTTCTCTCTCGATTCAAATTCGAATTTTACTTCGTTTTACCAAAAAATACTGTATCCTCCTCGACTGTACTATTGTTATTCTTAACTCGCATTAAATTAATATGTAAGGCCAATATTAAATCCTGTAAAGTTTAACCAAACGTTGAAGTCATCGATTAGTAACCGGACATAATTGTTTTTAGCGATGCACGTCGCGTGTCGATCTGACTAAAGATAATAGAAAACGGCAACTGCGTCATACTGATCGCAAAACAAAAGGTAAGAAAATTGTTTATTTTATTACATGCGACCTTCTAATGTTTATACAAGTAGCTGACCTCATTATATTTCCTACAATAGCAAGATAAAGCAGTATAAACGAAGAAGAGTCATATTTTGTAATTAAATAAGAAGAAAGAACTATTTATTTCGTCGACAAAGTTTATTATAGTGAATTTGTTGAATATTTTGCTTGCATTCGATATTGCAGTAACAGAAGTAGCAATTATACAAAAAGAGGTCGCACCACGAATGTAGCGTGGTATTAACCGCGGCCTCTTAAATAGTCCTATTGTTTAATTGGTAGCGAATTTGAACAAGGTGTATTGGATTCGAACATATTTTGGGTAGACATATTTTTATCCTGCGACGTCATTTATACTACAAATTATCTTAGTGTGCGTACCATAGACTAAATCTAGATACTACGTGTATGCAAGGTTCTAATGAATGTGTCAGCGCAGACTAAATTAAAGTTGTTTTAATCTGTGGTAATTATGAAAAAGAAAGGGTAGACCTGTCAAGATTGGGAGACAAATAGAATTGCCGCGGAAGTGTGTATATTCTTTATCAGTAAAAAGGGGCCATAAATGAGTATCTTTATGTCTGTGAAACGCTGTGATTTATTGACTATCCTGGCTTCCTTGACACAAACTACCACTGAAAGTTATCTATGTTTTATTAAGAAAATTTAGATAAAGTCCTATACGAATGAATATATTATAATAAAATAAAAAGAAAAACATTATTATCATGAGTACTTTATTTTCTTACCTGGCGTGGAAAATGCGAAAACTTTAAGATGAGGGTATCTCGGCCTTAACTTTAAAGCTACTAATACTGCAACGCCGGCGCCCAAACTGTGACCTAGAAAAGGTTAACTCTTTGTTAAAATTAAACAACACAAAAATATGTATTATCATATCACGGTTAGGATAGTTTTTGGGTTTTTTAATTAAGGATGTATTCTCAAAGAATATCCTATAAAATTATGAAGGTTTCTAAAATTTGCAATTCTTTACGGAATAATAATTTTTCAATGAAAAATTGTTTGAATAAAAAAAAATATAGTCTGAGTTGTGAGACATGTAATATTTTCAAATAGATGTTACTTCAGAATATTTTAAGTGCAGCAAAACTTTTTTGTTGTGGATAAAACGAATAGTAATAATTTTATCTAATCGTAATAAGTCTAATCTAACACGCACATGGAAAGTGGTTTTCGACCTACGTTACCTGTCAGGACTAGATCATAATGCGGAAATTGCTGGAAGGCTCGGTCGAGGACTGGCATAAGTCGTCGCAGCATCTTAGCAGCTCCCATCGACATACCCTTGTGGGCGGCCGTGTCTTCTGGTAAACCTACAAAATATAGCAACTATGGTAAGTTGTCTTTTTGCATTGTCCTTCATAGCCCCCAATGGTGTGTATGATTGATATATTTTCTGTACTTGTGTTATGTATCCCTTCTACTTGTCTTTTGGTTTTTTTCTACCTCATACATTGGATTGCCTGGAAAAAATCACTACGTAGTGATAAGGCCGCCCTTTGTTTTGTCTTTTTCCTTTTACTATGTGTATTGTTTTTTTTGATTGGA
>DWPA01005915.1:0-11388 GCA_018251375.1 Calpodes ethlius
GTACTTTATAATATATAATTTATGTTGCAGATATGCATAATATAGTAAAGAAAATAAAATACACATTGAATACTGTCAATGCAACACAATACTTTGACAATAAGAGATACGGTCGAATTTCGTACACCTGTCAGTACATTCCATAATAAGTAACAGTGTTAAAACCTAAATCATGCTCTTGTATTTTTTTTTTTTAATACTTGATGACCTAGTCAGGATAAAGGTTTATTTTTGCATTTTTACACACTTATTTAACTCAACTCTGGTCTGTGTATAAGCATGTTGGTATATTGGATGGAATTTTGTAATCGATATTTGAACCACTTTTTGATATTCAATCAAGCTGAAATTTTGCACTAACTCATTTCCGATGACAATAGTCATTTGAAACCGCCAGCCTGATCTGATGATGGAGGTGAAAGGTGGCCATAGCATTTCTAGAATAAAACGACACAACTCCATCGAGTTGGCTCTTTTGATTAGTATTGACGAGTACTTTCATCCTATATAGTAACCAGGATTTGATTCACTGAATAAAAGTATGTTTCTTTTTAAATATTTTTAAACTGTAATAATTTTAATTAGATCTGGGTAAGTTTTTATTCGCTTACCATTAATATGGCATTGAATTGTTTGCTGATTTAAATTGTCTTGTTTCAAATATGTATGCATACTTCTCAGTATAGATTGTATTTAGTTCGCTATGGTTTATTTTACTCTCGAATTTTACCCATAGCAAGATAAAAACTTGGCCTAATAGCTGACAGGGTCATCGACTCCGCAGCTCAATTGGTCATGTAGTGCTTATAAAGTTACCAATAATTATTTATTAGAGATTTATCAAATTTATGAAGTCACAAGATATTATCTGCGGCGCCACCCGTGTGTGAAAATAGAACAGCAATAAAATCGTTGTCCACAACATTCTATCATTGGTTTCTAGGCAACGCTTTGTTGTTAAAAACTTTCTTTAATTTGGATGAATTATTTCATAGTTATGGATCTTCACAGAGAAATGAGTTTTTTTTTCACGGTAAAAAGGAGGCTATGGTACTCTTCATCCTTCCGATTTATCTGCACACTGAAAATCATGCCATAAAGACGTTCCGTTACACGGTGAAAGAAGGACAAACACACTTTCACTTTTATTATATTAGTATAGATTTCTTCGTAAGGAAAATTTGTTTTTTGGAAATTAATCTCATGTTAGTTTTATATTTTGTTTTTTGTTAAGTTTATTGCTGGTGCATAATACCGTAACATAGTTGTACTGAATTTAAAACATAGGTATCTATGTATTTATATCTGAAATTTTATGTGATCTCCAGAGGCAATTTTATATTAAAAATGTATTTATAAAAATGAAATTTATAATAATATTGCACTTTATTTGGGTGTACGTATTATTTATATTTTAGAAGAAAGAATATTTTTGTTATCAATATAAAACTTTAATTTAGCAGAGGATATATTTTAAAATAAATATTTGTGGTCTGTGATGTGTTTTTTTTTCTTGATGAACTGATCTGATCTGTAGATACAAATGTATATGAATAACAATGTATAACTGGTTTAATGGAGAGCAGATTTTTTGTCTCAGTATATATATATTTCCTGTTTAGTTGTCAAGACACCTGCGGCTTGGGACATATCTCTCACAGTTTCTATCTAAAGAGGATAAGATAGTGTCAACAAGGGATAAAAAAAACTCGCATGCAGTTAAGACTTAATAAGTTACCTATTGATATGAATAAATTTGTTCTGGTTTGCGTAAAAATACAAACAAGAAGATGAATAAACATTTATTATTCCACATTACAACAAAGTATACAATTGACCTTTTGTTATGTTCATATATTTGTACTACAAGTGGCAGTTGCTAGGTACTTACAACCTCTGGTACCTCAGTGTGCCCTGTTGCTCGTCAAATGTGCATTACAAGATAATTTTTGTATTAACACCTACCCCCATAATTAAACTTAGGGAAAACTGTTTAATGGGGCCACTAACTAATCGACATGGTCAGTAGTCGACGATTAGTCTGCGCTCGAAGTTATTCACATATAACTTATTAACAGATGAGACCATTTATTTACAAGTAGTTCCTCATCAAGGTCATTCAAATGGCTCTTTGCCGCCATAACATCAGTCGGCACTGACATAAATTTTAATGTAGAAATAAGACAATTTATTCTGTGCATATCTCTGATTGTATTATTTACAAAACAATGCAATATCACAATGATATAATATAGATTTTCTCTTATTATGCTAATTATATATATTCACACTGATTCAACTCATACATCTAGGTATGAACAGCAATGTTATCTAGAACCATTTTGAGGGGATTCACCAAGTATCACCGACAGTTCAGTAAATACTTTGCTAGTAGTTGATTCTGGTAGTTCCTGCACTGCGGCAATTCCTCGACCAGCGAGATTGCCGACCCTGGGGTCAATGGGGATGCAACCGAGGAATGGGATCTTTGACACTTCTGCCAATGATTTGCCACCTCCTGATGAAAATATGTTTGTACAATGGCTGCAGGTTGGACATTCGAATCTGAAACATGTTAGCCATCATATTAATTTTTTTTTGTAAAATATAACACTTATAAACATGCTTTTATTTGAAGGATGATAAAGCAAAGAAAATAAATTAAATTATCGTGAACCTTTGTGAGTTGTAAAAAGACTATAAAAAATTTTTAAGTTTTAACCCATTATTTTAGTACACAAGAATCTTAACTTGAGTGTTTTAATGTAAATTTAGGAAAACCATGTGAACTAATAAACAAAGCAATGAAGAAAATGATACAATGTATGATAAGCATACACACCCGCTCATGTTCTCAATTATACCCATTATAGGTATACCCGTCTTTCTGCAAAATGTGATTTCCTTTCGCACATCTTCAATTGCCACCTCCTGTGGAGTGGTGACTATTATAGCTGAGCAATGAGGTACTTGCCGAAGATTCTCCATGACGGTTATGTGTTCATCAGAGGTTCCTGGAATATAATTATTCACAACTAATGACCAGAAATAATTTTGATTATATATTATAATAACAATGTATATTAAAGGTGAAAAATGAGTATATATTAATTAAAACAAAATAATTCCAGGATGACAAATCCCTGTTAATAGATACTGTTATAAGATATATCTAATTATAATTGCCAATTCCGAGTAAATAAGTCTTATGACACCTTATTTTATTTTATTTAACCAATTATGTTCATTTTAATTAATTTGAATCATAGCAACTTCAGGTGACTTCAGTTTTAAGAAAATATTAATACTCAAGGGAGATGTTAATAATTACCTGGTGGAGTGTCAATGATCAAAAAATCTAGATCTTGCCAGCAAACATCTTCTAGAAATTGTTTGATCATAGCTGTTTTCTTGGGGCCTCTCCACACCACAGCATCATTCCGCGAGTTTAGAAGGAAACCAATTGACATAACTCCAAGTCTCTGTTCCTTGTCTACATACACTGGTACCCAGCCTTCTGCACTTTGATGTACATCACAGCTCTCTAAGTTCAAGATGTAAGGTACACTAGGACCGCATAGGTCTATGTCCAGCAGACCTACCTATAAAAGTAGGAAAACGCTAAAATTTTTAAATCAAAGATATTTCATTTCTTATTATTACACTACGCTACCACTATTTTGTAGGGAAATGAAGCGTTTTTACTTACTGACGTACCTTATATCCCTTTTCTTTAAGAGTTAGTGCAAGTTGAGTGCTAACTGTAGACTTTCCAACTCCGCCCTTTCCAGAAAGTATCAATAGTACACGTTTAACTTGTTCCAACATTTTGTTTTGAAACACTTGAAACAAATATGAGTAGCAAAATAAATACTTCAAAACACTGGAGAAATAAAAAACAAGTTAAGAAAGACTCGTGCAATATTTATATGATTTTTTGACGTACATGACAGTAACATCAATTCGTCCATGCCGATGAGTAATTGTGTCAGGGTGACACTGACAAAATAAATAAAATATCCGATGTCAAAATATTACATTTCATTCCACGTAATCACACTAAACTAAAAAATTTAGTTTGCATTATTTCTAGTAATGTCGTTTAAGTAAAAATATGTGATAATAATTTCTTAACTTATATATATTTATTCAATTACACTAAGATCAAAATGTTAGATAATTAGGTCAGTCAATTATTAAAAAATACATAATTTGACAGCGCTTGCGCCAAAATGCAACAGTGGCGCCCCTATGTACTTTGACTTTTTCTTTTCATCAGTTTTCTAAAGATTTTTAGAGTGGTTGTCGTGTTGATTTTGTTCTCGTTGTCGTGACAGAGATGCTACATTTTTTTCATTTTGTGTTCGATTATTGGACGTTTCATGACTTAATTTGGTCGTGATATTATCTCTACGTTTGTTGTCTGTTAATATCGTTGTGAACCGCTAATGTCCGTGTAATTAATTTGCGTAAAGTTTGGTTTAGTGGTTGTGCAAGGATTTGTCCCTTCGGCTCGTGATTTGCGGCTGCAGTCTGCGTTCTTGACTATTGAGAGGTGAGTTTCCAAGACATCATTAATTCACTTGTTGAGTGTGAGCTCTCTTTGTGATATTTTTAATCGGCAAGTTGCTGTAAATATGTCGGCTAGTAGGAATTTAATTGGCAACATGCGGGTGTAAATACTATGGCTCACCCTTCGAGCCATACGCGAGGGTGCGGTGCGGCCGACGAACAACGTTATTTTTTTGCTGTAAATAATTTTCACTCATGGAAAATGATGTAAGGAAATGGTTAGATCGTGTATTTTGTAGTATGTACTATAATATCGTGTAATTATTTACTACACATATAATCAGTACTTATAATAAATTATTGGGTGGCATATACAAATTTGATAATATGAACTATATAAAAAAATACTTCATGTAATCAAAAGGTATATTTGTAAAATTGCTTGGAAATGATATACACTATATGGTTGTCAAAAAATCTAAATATAATTCTAAAATGTATTATGGTATACAGAAAAGAATTAAATACATAACATTTAATTTATATACATACAATTGTTTGAATTTTAGGCAATTTCTTAAAAACACTGCTAGTCAATTTCTTTACCCATGTAGAAGAAGTATCATGAGAAACTTCTTAGCTTACACCATTATTAAAATACTATTATTGTATTGCAATTGTCTATTTCATCTAATTACACTATTATTTATGTAAATAACACAATTGTTCAAATTTATTGTTGTTTTAATTTATGATAAGTGACTTTCCCTGGATCATTTTGAGATACCTATAAACAATGAGAAAAAATATTGAAATAGGATACTATAAATTGAAACATCTTTTTTATTTAAAATATGAATGAAATAAAACAAACAATGAATGTTAGCTCAAGCATATTACATCGTCAGTGGAAACCGCATAGAAATTGGTTCAGCAATTTTTTTGGTTTAGCTGGATCCAATGCTTGGATAAACAAACAAGCACAAAAAAATTCTAAATATAATTATTATGGAATTCAAAATTTTAATCTTTTATTAAAATTCTAAGTTTTTTTTTCAAATATTTTCCATGTCTTAATGTTTATCTAAAAGCTTTATAATTCAAAGCAAAAACTACATGAAAAAAATGCTAAATAGCATCATTTGTATTGTGGTTCATAGACTCTGCTTTGGCATAAATAATTATGTACAAAAAACATTGATTAAGTTTCTCCGGTATATCAATCACTATATATTAGTAACGGGAATATTTAGTAATTACTACTAATATTTTATTATTTTTTACTGTATATTTTCCCCTAAGTACTTACATACTATGCAAATTTATAATCTAGCAAAGTAGGTATGAACCAGACACAGCTACAATACATCAGATATGGTGGTTGTATTGTAGTGGCCTTTGGAATCAATTTCTCTTGCCCAACACTCAAATGAGTAGTTAGTTACCCAGAAATGTATTATGCTGAATAGAACCAACAGGAAAGCTACCTGGTTCTTAAGCCTATCCCTTTGTTATGTTCATGGGTTCTACTGCTTAACCTTTTCAGACATGCTTTAAAATTTTATGAACATTAACATAACACAATGAACTCTGAACAAACATGTTTATATGTTGACGCATGGTACGGCTAGTTTTCATTAAGAACCACTTGCCCCATGCTCATGCTGTTTACCTTCTGTGGCTGCAGTGTCGGGTTACAGGGTTTATTGCATCAAAACTGGTTTACTTGCAATCTTGTCTCCTTTTACTCGAGTCATCTGTATTGCAATGGAAAAGTCAAAGTAGATTATATTATTTTTTTATTAGATATGTCTCAGTTGTACTTGTATATATTTATAGGTAAAGGTGAATCTTTTGTAACCTTTTTAAAAGTAATGTATGCACATAGGAGTCTGATATTTGGTTTAGCTTATCTTTAAATGCAGTAGACCATTATTTTTTAGTCATTTGAGGTGCAAATGTATTTATTCAAGGAAATAAAACATTAAATTATGTCAATGTAAATTTGACCTTTTGACACACTGAATTTTGGGTGAATTTCACTCGCTTTCTTGCGTAATCATAAAGGTCAATTCAAAATTATAAAGTTTATTATTAAGTTACTAACTACGAAGTATTTTCTGCCTTTAGGATTTCAGCATAGCTATAAACATTAACAAGTGTGAGTTTCGATGATTTGATCTACAATCAGTTGCACACAGATGTTCATTAAAGCGTTAAAACGTAATGGAGGCATTAGTGCAATACAATCAATTACATTAATAAAACCTCCACTAACATTTTCTTTTCAAAATAGTTCAATGTACAGAAATGGACTTGTTGCAGTTTTATCTACACCTAGTTCATAAAAGAGTAAAATAAAAATTAAGAGCAATCGAAATATGAAAAATTGGTATTGATGTGTCATTTACGCGTTTAATAACATTTGGCTGTAGGTTTAATTAAGTTACCCCAAAAATGATGGCCATAGTCCAAATGTAATGGGTTTATTTCGCACCCTAGTTCGACGCTAATTGCAAATCCAAGGACACGATTCCCCTATTGATGGGGGAAACATTTGTTATGTTAAATAAATGATGTACTGTGGGTACTCGCAATATTTTATAATCTATAGTATGTATCTATCTCTGTGCGTAATGTCGTCTACGTCTCGAAAAAAGCAGTGTAGGTAGCTCTGCAACCAGATGGTCTGACGACCTCAAGAAGGGTATTCGCTGGATTCAGACGACTCAGGACCGGTCTTAGTCGCGCAATATAGGGGAGGCCTATGTTCAGCTGTGGACCTTCAAAGGCTGGTAGATAGTATATACCTAATTTGTAATTAAATTATTTTTATTCTTCATTTAAGAGTTAGCGAATAAATTGTTTTATTTTAGAATTTATAACGTCCATAAAATAATATACTGATTGAATAAATTTTTATGAAATTTTTACGAATTTCATCTTTATTTTAAGGTAGTTCCTTTAAAGAGTGTTTTATTAATAGTACATATATAATTGCTTATTATGTACAACGTAATTTAGAATCTCGAGTGTAGGTACCTAGTATTTGAACCATTTCCATACCCAGAGCGCCGAATTCTGAGATACTAGAATTTTTATATACCTAATTAATCAGGAATTTAGTTCATAAATAGTCAAGGTTCAAAAAGTTGTATGCAATTAATTTGGTGAAAACATTTTATAAAGCCTAAAGATACAATTTTGCTGTGAAACTGTAGATTAATAATGTTAGTGGAAAATCGGGATAATCTACTTCCCGTTGAAGGGTGAATTGGGACGTGTCACCAGACCTCTGGAAATCGGAACGTCCCATTCAAAACCGGATACCGAGTAAATTTACGCTTATCCCATTTACTACCTTTTTAAATAAGTTTATGTTGGGGTGTAGTAAACCTTTTTCATCATTACTTGTTAGTGTTATTTATTATATTGTATTCAATGTTGTTATAAGTTAGCTTTAACCAGTGTTCAAGAATTATTCTTTTTTTAATCTTGATTATGCGTGATTTGACTTATTGTAATGATAACAAAAATATCTGAAGCTGTTAGGATCTTCATGATCCATTTGCTGTCATTATATTCAGATGGGCACGTCAAATTCGACACAAAAAAAATTATGTCTGATTATCCGTAAACTAATGACAAAGCTATCTAGACAATTAACGATTGGTTAATGATGACGTCTGAAGCTAGAACTTTGGCTGATATTGAGTGACACTAAGTAACTAAATAAAAACGTATATTAGGTTTTTTCCCGGAACAGGTAATGTCAAAATCATATTACTGTGATATACGTATAATTGTTGAAACCGAGGACTTTTGATATCTTAATTGGCGTACGTCGTGCTCCGAATACACAGATTCATAGTTTTAAGATGATACGTAAAATTAATAAAATATCGTACAGTTATGAACAAGATTAGAAAAAAAAAGATTAGAACAGTTATTTTTCTTAAATCGAAGCATGTACCATCACCAGGAACGACAACTGATAAGTTGGCTCGTAATGTTGGAATACGATCCGTAAGCTTTCTAAATGTTCTTTTTAGTGTTCATCTGAGTTCCACGCCCACGTGCATAGCCGCCATTGTTTTAATATCAATTCGATACTAATTTGTATGACTCAACCGAATATATCACGTGGGCATTGGTTTTTGGGTCAACAACTTGACTGCATCGTATTGCATTTTTGTTATCGATGTGACGTTGTTAATGAAAAGTATTGCATATAAGTAGAATGAGGACAGATTGGGTAAAATATATTTATTTTTATGTTACTTTAACTTTATTGGAATTCAGGGTTACAGAGAAATTCTCTGGTAACTTGGTAACTTTGAATTTTAGTGTAATATTACACTCCGCTACTCAATGTTATTATATCTGTTTAAATTTTATTTAATCTTACCCAAATTATCATATGTAACTATGTATACATTATTTTTCTTAGCATCAAGTTCCCTGTCAAACAAAATATCGTATTCAGAGTTACATTAAAATTCAGAAAGTTACAGTACGGTAACTTACGATACGGGTTGCCTGTATGGAATTTCAAAGTTATTTGTAAAGTATTTTGTGTTCTTTAAACTTCCAATAACTCAGGAAATAAGAGAAATAAAAGCTTTATATATTGTAATAATTACCTAAAATAGCTTTTCAGGGTTAATCCCTTTCTCCTGATCTATTTCCACCGCGACCCTCGCAAGGTACGCGGATCATAAATAAGGGTGAGTTTATATTACCGCGTTGCCCTCGTGAGTCACGACATGATTCCGGGGATTTGGAGATCGCTAGGATTATTTTAATTAAATTATGATTCATTGCGGTTTATTGCTGACTTATTAATGTTAGGCTGTTTTTCCTCCAGAGATGTGCGGGGAGGCTGACATACGAAATTGTGCCGTATCCATCGGTAACATTGAATGACAACTAGAACCAGTAGAAAACAAAGCAATCCTAATGGTGGATTTGAGAAACATATTTAGCACAGCTAGTTCACATTCACATATCTGTGGTGGAAAAGTTTTGTTTTTTAAGAATAAATAATGTTTATATAACGTGGTTTTACAACTATCCTTCATTGCCAATTTTATAATCTGCCAAACACGTTATAATTTGTGTTTCAATAAACAAATATACCTTACGTTTTTAATTATGAAACAGATCCGTAACTCCGCAGGTATTTTAGGCTTTATTAAAGATAAATAACCGTATTTAAAGATAGATAATAATAGGTAAGGAATGACTATTTATTACTATGTAGTTTGATGGCCTGAGGAAAATAGCGGGAAGCGTTGCTGTCTGGTATGCGTAAAGATATAGTCTGTGGAAACTGATTTACACAAACTTAAAATGTAAATACGTAGATCGCAGTGTTTCTGTTTGCATTCTCACGCTGCCAGCCTTACTGTGTCACGGGATATGACTTCGAAGTGTTTGTTACTGGGCTTGTTGTTGCCTCTGTGTAGTGGTGATAGTAGTCCGACTGTTTGTAGACTATACGTTAAATAAACGCTCCCCGGAGTAGCTGTGTGATCTTTGATGATGAAGTTGATGAAGAACGAATCGTTTATGACAAGGAGTATAATTTTATAAAATACGTACATGTCCCTACAATAATTTTCAGCTAGAGTCAGCGATTAAATCGATGTTTGTTTAAAATATTGACGGCGCCAGATAAATTACTCGATTCATTGCTTTCCGAGAACGTGTTCTATTACGTTTTTTTATGTTGAAAGAGTTTTTATTGTACACGAATATAGCATGGGCATTGTTCGTTTATATTTTGACTGCACGGTATAAATAGTATACAACCAGTCTCACTGTCTAAACGCAGTTAGACTAAGTTTTTATGTAAAGATAGTAATCGTGTGAATGATTAAGGTGCAGTAAGTGATAAATGTTTAAAACGCCTGATAAGAACGAGTAGTAATTGTTTTGGGTGCGGTTACTAATTCTGAGCGTAGGTAAAGCACGAAAAATTAAACTTATTAATAAATTGTTAAAATACTTAAAGGCTTGGAGTATGATTTTTTTAAACTTCTTTCTTAGTACACTCTCGCACTGTATAAGGTATATATGTATTCAATTTTATGCCTCTTGTTTACTGTTGAATTCCCGCGGTAGCGAGGTGGTGTGTTAAGAAAACATTCATCTATCCATAAACATATTATAAATGCGAAAGTGTGTTTGTTTGTTTCATTTATTTATTTGTTTGTTTGTTTGTCCTTCCTTCACGGCACAACGGAGCGTCACTATGGTATGGTTTTTGGTTTGGAGATAGTTGAGAGGACAAGTACTATAAGTTACTTTTTATCCCAAAAAAACATCTCTATTTTTGGAAAGATTCATTAAGATGTACATTTCAACCAAATTAAAGGAAGTGTTTAACAAAGCGTTGCCTGGCAACCATTGATAGAAAGAAATTGACAACTTTTTTAATGCTGTTATTTTCACACGTGGGTAGAGCCGCGGTCAATATGTATTTTATTATATTAAGTGGATTTTTATATTTATCTCTGAGTTTAGCCAGCAATAAAGAAATGCAGTTGGAACGCCAACGCTGTTTTGAATAGCGCTCGATGGAATTTATGTCGTGTCACTGACAGCAGAAAATATATGGAGATATCGGAGATGTCTTGAGAGAGATCGGATCGGAAAAATGATGAAAGGAGGAAATCATCAGCAGTCGAAGTTGTGTAAAAGTAGGAGTGCTATCATACAATACCAGTGATTGTAATTGTTTTACCGAACGTTGCACTGTGTGGATTTCTTTCATTGTACCCAATCATCCCTACGGAATCCCACAAAGAAATTATAGAGATTTAATTCTGACAATTAACAGGTTCCAGCTTGTCTTTGACATGTATTAATGTT
>DWPA01005916.1:0-11387 GCA_018251375.1 Calpodes ethlius
TAAGGTAGTAGGTACCTATTTCTTTAATTCTTTGGAGAGATAGATTTATATCCTTAAATATCAGGATTTCCGCGGCAATCAGGTATCGGGTTAATTTTATGATCTTTATTTCTGAATCAAATTAATAGTTTATGTGACTGCTGGGTCACGATTGATTATACTGCAACGAAAAAAAATATTTCCATAAGCGAAGCTGCGGGCAACAGCTAGTATTAAATAAATAAACGTTAACACACTCATACCCCCGCAGTAGGATTCCCTGTGTAGCGGGTGGCATGGACAACACAAATAACACGTCACTGACACCCATGATCCGAGAATATTAATTATCTGTCACATAAATATGTACCCCGACTGGGAACCGAACCCAGGACCCCTCGCTTCGCAGGCCGTCGTTGTACGAATTGTATGATTATATTGAGCTAAAATATTAATTTTGTAAGAAAACACATTGTTCACGTAGTTACTTGAATATTTTATTTTGTAGACTGCTTTTTTAAACAAAGAACATTCAACTTATAAATAAATTTGTATAAGAAGCCAGTGTTTATAAATAAAATTAACTGTTACATATTGTATTTCAATAGTAATAATACATAGTTTATGAAATTTAATTTTAATGTATATCCTGATTAAAAAAAAACATTGCCACTCTATTAGAAAAGGACAAAAAGTTTCATTATAGACCATCTCTTTCAGACTGTTTTTTTCTCGTGTGCTCAATCTACTTGTCTATAACATATATCTTTAGATATATCATCAGCAAACAGCACAATGTAGTGTAATAGTTACTAAATCAGTGATTTCGTTATGTGTTGGTAGGGGACTACAGGTTTAGAATTTAGCTAGACATGTTCATTAATAGGTAACCTACAAGCATTCGCCATATACTATATTAGCATGTGTAGATATAAATATTATTAAAAAAAAATCAGGACTCCCGTAATTGATCGTCGTTCTGTTTAATATTATTATTCGAAATACATATTACTATTCTAATATCCTTGGTCTATGAAAATACGATCATAAACATAACTCGAAATTAGTCTGTGAACTCGAACAAAGCGCAGACTGGCACAGAGTACTTTAGCACTACTTTATAGAACAAAAGCGAAATGTCAATGACGTCACGTCAGCGACAGTCGCGTTCTCATTATTTTTATTTCGCAATTTTCAGATAATCCGTAGTTTCACTGTATTTTTGTTAAGAAAAATATTTTTTATTCAAAATGGATAATCAGTACTATTACAAGCTAATGGCTAGTTACCTATCCAAAAGGAACTGTGATGAGTCGTTTATGAGGTATTTCTTTGGAAAGAACTCCACAAAAAAAACCCCAGAAGAGTTGGAACGCGCGGATGAGCGCAAGAGACGACTCCAGCGGGAGAGATCAAGGAGATATCGCGCATTGAAAAATGCAAGACGCCAGAACGAAGGTGGCGGGAGAGACAGTGCAGAAAGTGACTCGGCTCGTAACAAAAGCCGAGGGCCATCCGTCGACGAAGAACCGAGCGACGGGGATGAGCCACCGACGCTCTGTGATCTCACATACGACGACAAGTGGCGGGAGCCCGCATCCTCCGACTGCGCTTCTGATGATAACTCTGCGCACTCGGCCGCCGAGTTGAAGGAAGCGGCGCTGTCTGGCAACGCGGCGCTCGACCTAAAGGAGTTCCTCAGCTCGCCCAACGCCGAACTCGACTACCCAACGGTACACAGTCTCATGTTCCACTGGCTGCAGACGTAGCCTTCGACCGCTTCCACTATTCAATATCCGGTCGCACTATACTTATCATTGGCTCATATCATTTCACGATCCAATTCAGATTGTCAAAAATTGAGATTTGTTTAAATTTTAGGTAATTTATCCAATCAGAGTTTCCAAATGTAGCCTTTACATATCAGATATAGGGTTGCTGCCATTAAATTGTCGCTTTTTAAAATACATTATCTAGTTACACATCATGTTACGAGAACCGTCCTTCCATAATTTAGAAACAAATGGTGTACTCTAAGCAATTAAATGATAGATTAGCGCCACTAACAAATGCCATGAATATTGAAAATATAGATGGTAGCCAGAGCCTCCTGTGGTATGTTATATGCACTAGTAATCTAATAGGCCTGATTTCTTTTAATATTTGAACATGGAAAATTTATTTAATCAAAATGAATCTCTTGCAAAAAGTTTTGTACAAAATATTGGTTATGATTTTGTTTTGATCAGTTCTGGTCAATCAGTACATTGTGTAACATACAAACAAGTTACATATAGGAGAACACTAAGTTATTACAAACTGAAAAGATGAAGCATTCGTGTAGATTGGCTTTAATAGAAGCTGTTGGCTGCTGGCTGCTGGCTGCTGGAGAGGTAGTGGGTGGCAGCAGGCGATGAGTGTGCTGGGCACTACTTATAGAATATTCCACTAGACAATAAGTTGATGTTAAGTTGCCATATCCTAATATTTAGATACTCAACTATTATACATATTATATATGCATATAGAAAAGTATAGAGTATATATACCTATAGTTTGTGATACAATGAATTTACATTTTGTGTGAAATCTACAATGTTAGTTGTACTAAGTACTTAGAGTAAGTGGGATGGGTGCGGCTTGCCTTACAATTGCTGCTCCACGTGGGGCTGCCCGACCGCCCGGTGTGTGATCACATTGTAATAACTTTATTGTATCAGACATTCCTAGAGTAAAAACCATATTGGTTTAAAGTTTTACAAGATAGTCTCAAAGTTTGGTTGTAATAGGTAATTAGAAGTTGTAACAAGTAATACAATACATAGTATGGTTAACTCTTGAAATTGTTGTCTATGTTACAATTATTATGAATGGATTTTAGTAGATATTACACTGTTACTGGTTCTGCATTTAAATAAGAATACTCAAAAATCTGGTTACTGCTCTCTGCTTTAAACTAAGTATTTATGTATTTGTTTTTATATGATATTGTGTCTTCTCAATTTAGACGTTAGCAGATATGTAGGTTAATGGGGCTGGGTGTATACACCTGGCACGTGTGTTTTAATTTAGTGTGATCGTGATGTAGTTTATGTATTTTCAAAATAATTTATGATTTTATGTTTGTGGTCCTGTGCTGGGTATAATTCCATGGATTCAAATTCAATGACAAATTTATTTTATATCTGTGTGCAGTAGGTTGAATTTAGTTGAGGAACAGTTACGTTTTATATTCTTGGAGACAGACAGACATTAATATTGTTATTATGTTAAGTAAGCAATGTAGTTAGGCTTTATATTCAAAGTTTCGCTATACGCAGTGATCTACAATTTTGGTGCTTTCACAAGTATAAATTACGTAATGATGTCACTATACAAATAATTTGAATGTCTCCATTTCAAATCCTGCTAAGTTTTCTTTCAAAATACAATGTATATGAAAAGGTTTCTAATAAGAATTGTTTCAGTAAATGAAAGATTTTGATGTTTGGATAATCTTGTGAAATAAGACTGAAAGCAACTGAGGTGAGCAAGTGAAGAAATGATTGTCTGTAACAAGTGAGCTATGGCAGAGATTGCATTTTAGGGAAATTTTCAGCACAGAGGGCGACGTGAACAGTTCCTTCGAGGGAAAACAGTGTTCTCGTTATATCTGGCCGCAAGTCCAGCCTGAAGAGTTCATTAACGCCGTTGGCGGCGATGCCTTTGAAGACCGTAGTTGTTAACTCGCATAGAAATTAGATAGGTACTGTAAGGTAGTGCCATATTAAAGAGCTTCCTATTTTTAAATTGGTCTTTTATTCATTTCCAAGACTACGTAACTTCTGCCCTGAGTGAATGTACAATGGCGTAGTAGTGTACAAAATGATCTTTGATATGTACTTTATTTTAATCTGTCGTTGTAATAATGCTTTTTATGTGAGTGTAAATTATCTAACTTAAATTGTATAAATTATGACGAAAATTGCATATATTTGTAGAAATTGCTATTTTCACAGATACATTATATATAGTATTATATATGTGTACATTGGTGTCCCCCACCTAGGAATCAGGTTTGGAACCCTAACCGTACTTTTATTTTAATAAATTATGTCTTACAGAAATTAATAACCGTTTTGGTCAAATAAAACATAAAGACAGTTTAACATTATTGGATTTTATTAAAGATATGTGAAGTAATTCGCGTATAAACTTCTGGTCCGGAGGGCGGATAGGGTTTTTTCGCACAGGACAGGAGAAGGTGCAAACGCATTGCAATAATAACGTTTATGGACAAATGTAAATCGGTACTGGAAGGCACACGAAGGCACCACAGAGAAGCTGTCCCTGCTGCCCTTAGAGGCGACAGAAGCTGACTTATCTGCTTTGCGTAAGTATCATATTATCAGTATTATTATGTAATTGATATTATTAAAGGTATTTTACTCTGTAGCTTGCCGGGTTAACTGTAGCTGTCACTCACTGTGTTTGAATCAGCACCTAAACTGCTTATTGTGATCCAGTTGGAGGCTTGTGAACCAGTTCTCACTTTCTGGGACTTGATTACATGACTGACATGTTACCTACTTATTTTATCTATAACACACAGTACCGCACCATGGTATAATTTATAATGTTCTGGTTCCTGAATATACTACCTCTCCCTCTCCTCCATTAAAAAAAACCCATCACGCGTGAGTATTTTCGGAATTAATCTGGGTGGTGTAGTATCCAACGAGCTCTAGCCTCGTCCGTCGTTTAACAGGATCGAATCAGAGGAATACAGTAGGTTGATTTATCAGTGTTTGATACACCGACGGAGCCCCTCGCATCAAATTACTATGTATGTACCTGTGTACTGGATTGGTCGGGCTAGCATTTGACAGGTTGATCTGGAAAAAGAAGATTCTTACATTTTGTAAAATATTTCACCTTTCGCAATATATAAATTTGAACTACACTGTATGCCTGCATTTTAGACTAGCGGCCTCGCACTACTGCTGGAATAGGTAGTTAGGTAAGACTAGGACTTGTAAACAATAAGAGTTAAAATATATGCTTACTGGTGGACTCAGAAATAGGTTAAAAGGAAAACGGTGCCGCTGTTATTGAGGCAAATTTTTGGCATCCGGTCGGTCCACCCTCGTGCTTTCTTCCATGTAAGGTTGTTCTACTCCCTACGGAACACCTATACATGGCGAAACATACCATCTTTAGTTGCGGTCCGTCGAGACTTTCGTGCGGTTATACAAAGACGCCGTTCGGTGCAAGCGCTGAGTGGATTAACTATTAGATTAGTAAAGAAATGTTTTGATTCTTATCATTGCGATCAGTGGCGTAGCGAGGAGGGGACATGATGTCCCGGGCGCTACTCGCAGAGGCGCCGAATGGCACCAGATATTATTTGGTTTTCGAATGGGGGGTATCAGTGGATTATTTTACGACACGTCATCATACGTTAAATCATATTACACCACGTCGATTAATGTCACGTTAGACCGTAGGTAGTCATCCGGCGCGGCGGTTCGACGACGCAGTCCTCGACCGCCGCCCACTACACTTTCCCGGTCAATATATGGAATTCAATGCCAACTGCCGACTTTAGATATGTAAATTTATTTTAAGTAATCGTAGGTACTGGCCATTTTTATCTTTATTAATATCTGTAACACAAGAGTTGAGTTATGTACTGCATGGCATTTGGGCAGTGTATTGCAATTCTGTGTATATAGAAACAATGTACTGTTTTGTGTTATAAACTTGTGATACATCCTGTTGAACGAGCAACGAAACAATCTAAAAGGAAAACTTGGATACTTGGGGTAAGGGTTTCGTCAATCCCACACAATACAATAAAATAATACTTTATTATGCACCATTTCAAATACGAGAGAGATGTAAAAGCGGTGTAAGGGCGCGGACATGAGCTCTCCCGATGTCGTTTTGTTTCACTGTACATTTAACACTAACTAAATAATTTATTACATAACTTTGACTTTTTGCCTATATTTCAACTCTGTTGTTATATTTTTAGTTTTATCTTATTTACACATTTTTACATTGTATTTTTTTGAACATTTGTACTGTAGCGCATCCTAGCGAGTTAACATAATTACTATTATCTAACGACAACCGTCGATGGATCAAAAACCTTGTTCAGAAAACCATATCTAAATCAGTCAAGCTATTTTGGAGATAAATGGGAAAATTCATTTGTACAAATCAACAACCTCATATCTCAAAATCCCAAAAAATATTTCACATTTTATCTTCTTAATCCATCTGCAACGCAACTTCCATGTAGAAAATTAATTTAAAGAATAAAGAAAAAACGCCAATGGATACGAAGCAATATTCATAACACGTAGACAATCAAATATGTAAACGCATAGTTAAAACTGTTATTTTCACAAACCTTTGAAATTAAGATTGCTCGATGCCCTCGCACGTGTGCCACGCACGCACGTAGTACCCTCCGACTGTTCATGAATAATATTTTACATTTTCAACATATTACCTACACGAATACTAATTACATATAAATAAAATTACAGTATATTCTAAATACTGTTTCAAATCTGGTAAGCGTAACTAATACGTGTATCGTATATCCTAAAAGTACTGTCGACAATCTTTGGATTCTTTGGCTCCAGTGTCCAGGCTATGTGCTGTACGCACGCGAGCGCAACAAAGCTTGCATATTATTTAAATCGTTTGACAGCTCTATACTATAGGTACATCATTTTTGTAGGAATGTCGGAAAAGTTAAATACGTTCACAGCCTCTTCGGAAGATTTTTCTTACATGAAACTATGTTAAATAAAATCATACAGTACGTAAAGTACTACTTAAACCATCCAAATCCACACAGTCACAAACAACTGATATAATCGCGACGACGACGACGGCTCCGCGCGTCGCGGTGGCCGCCGCTGGGCCGCGCCGGGCTCTCTCCACTAGGAATAACTGTCTCTAATTAATGTTTTTATAATCGGTTCAGCTAATTAGAATTGCGTCCGAGTCGTGGCCGACATTAACGGCCGACGCACTCGGTCGACTGGAAACCCCACTGCGCTGCGGCGATCACTAGAGCGAAATTGTGCATTTTTTTCCGAGTGTTAGTTAATAAGCAGAATTATGAAGTCGGCGCGTGCGGTTCTACGCGGCTGAGCACCGAGCGCTGAGCGGTGGCGACAGTGGCGAGCTGGCGAGTACCGCAGTCGGCAGTCCGTGCCCAGCCCCGCGCCGCCGCCGCGGCCCGCGTGGGCGCCGCCTCCGCACCCCTGGCGCGCCGTCGCCGCAGCCACTCGGCCTCCGAACATGAAATCTTCTTGTACCATGTATAAAATCACCTATGTGACCCGGAAAAAAAAGGTAATTCGCGTTCTAACGTTCTCGCTGCAGAGCTTGTGTAACCGATGTGGAGAAGGTGGTGGTGGTGGTGAAATCATAAATTATCTGTGCGTGTCGTTTACATTTAAAGCCTTCTTGATGGAAACAGCCAACGGAAACTTTGTGTTACCAGATAAACTATCACATACTCCTTCATAGTCATCTGCATTCAATGAGTATATCATGGCTCCACGCAACTTATATTCTGTTATATACCGCGCTTTCTCCATTACACTCTCGGGGCTGTCAAATGATGCCCATACATAATGTCTATGTAGATATGGAACCCTCGCCTCCGTGTCAAAAGTAACATTTACATCATTGTTGAAGGTCTTCATGAAGTGACAAATGTCAGGATAGTTTACAAATCCCAACTGGCCAAGATCACCATACCCTAGGGCTGGACTTCCTACATTGCCATTGTTGCCATTAACCAATTTAAAGGAGTGGCCATATGTGGGTACTCCTACGACAATCTTGTTCCTGTCTAGTCCCTTGTCAATATACATGTGCACAGTATAATTTATGTTTAGAGTTCCCATGTATAACTGTTCTGATGATTTGGCATACAGAGGAGAATTGAGACCAGTAAATGGAGTATACTCAGTGAAGTAGTGGAAATCATATGTCATAATATTGGCATAGTCTACATACATGTTAACTTGGTCAACATCATACGCAACGTCAGCAATTATTTGGGGTGCAGCCAAAGCAACTGTGAGCAGATAGTTTCGCTTTTCTCTAATATATTCCATTCTGATCTCTCGCAACAGCTGGGAGAAATGTTGACGCTGGCGTTTCCTCAGGTTAGATCCACTATTAAGCATGGAAATGGCTGGAAATTCCCAGTCCAGATCAATACCATCCAATGAATAATTTCGTAAAATAGATTTGATTGATTTAATAAAAACTTTCCTGGATGCATGATCCTCCACCATTGTAGGGAAGCCACTGTCACCGCTGGCGCCCCCCACTGAGAGCAAGATCTTTAGGTTTGGATTCACTTTTTTAAGGGAAACTACTTCTGCTAAACTCTCATACTGATGATCTTCAAGGTATATCTGCTTATTTTTAATTCGTGCAAAAGCCACGTTAATGTGTGTACAAAGGTGTGGGTGAATGTTGACAGGCAGCAGTTGGCCCTGTTCTTCTGAGCCTGGAGTGTTGTAGTAGCAGGATACCACGCGGTCCACGCCCGCGGTCGCCAGACCCATGCTAGGTGCTGAACTCGTATAATATAGTTGCGATGCCAACAATGCTAAGGACATCACTAAAACAATTAAGCATATCCAAACCGTCCGCTTAACGTTTTCTCTGCATTTATTGCATTGTTGTGATTTGTTTATCAAAACTTCATGGGAAATCTTTGAAAATTTATCCTTACTGAATAATTCCAGCCTCATGATTTCAAAACTCTTCACAGTGTAACACGATTCTTTCGATAACGCTTGTACAGATCTAATTTTTCACGTTGGAAATGCACAAAGAATACTAAAATATACTCTTTTAAGTCAGTTCAAAGAACAACACCAATTATTATTTCTTTTAAAAATCTGTATAATATTTTATCGCTCTATAGTTCACAATACTGTACAACGTAGATATTTGAATAAAGTTATGAGATTAAACACTAATAAAAACAATAATAGTTCAATCAACAACAATCTCAATAATCCACGTACTTGTCAAAGTTGTCAAATTAATTCACAGACTAGGTAAAGATAATAAAATATGGAGAGCTATTATGTACATGACGCTACACTTTTTGCCTGTTTCTATAAAACTATGGTTTAGTATAGATAGATTAATACTTTATTTGTGGTATCACCATTCAATAAGATTATACTTATATCTTAATAGCAGAACACGTAAATGACATATTTTACTAATCATAATAGCATATTTTATACATTTATCTAACGCTTAATAATTATTAAAAGTTCTTAAGCCGTTTGAGTAAATTCAAGTTGGTAAAATTCACTTTATAAATATAACATCCGTGTATGTTATTTAAGTGCTCAAGAACATATGGCAATCTTTTTACCAGACTACTATTGGACGCCTGTAAAGTAACTAACAATAACCAGTATAAGACGATTAATCATTCAATCTCATACAATTATTAATACAACTTTTTTCTTTTGGTCACTAACATACCTTTATTTTATAATAATTCACCCTAGCTTTATTACAGTAAATTTGTCTTTAAATACATAACAAATAAAACATTAGTACTCATATGCATCAAGCATTATGTAAATTTCATGTTTACCTATTTTATTATTTAATAACTAAACTTTATCACTTGTTCCTGGTTGGAAACTGAGGAATGGACACTTAAAAGTGGAATTTAATATAATTGTTTGTCAACAGGAAAATAGTATTAATAATAGATATTTCACTTTATCGATTCAGGACCAGTGATGAGTAGGACAAGGTTAAAAATGAGTTTATAAAGGTGTATAATTTTTAGCATGTATTTTTTACTAATCTTTCAATTATTATTTATAATAATAAAAAAATCCACTATTCAGTATCGATGTCATAAGAAAATTGAATGATCAAACCATATAAATATTATATAATCTGTTAGCAAGTAATAGAGATATAGAATCTCTGAGAGATAGAATTAATCTAATCTCATACGATTCACATTTAAAAAACGAGACATAAAACGTAAAGCGGTATACGATATATCTTTCGCCTCTAAATGAGGTTTGGTCTCTCTATGTATTTGGTTTTACATAAGAAAACATTACATTATTTAGTTTTACGTGTTAGGCAAATAAATTGCCTCTTATAACTATTGTACTGCACCAGGATTATAATTTGGTAATTATAACGTAGTAATATATTATGGTCACCCTGGGAATCTTGAGAAGCGTAAAATCAATATCATGTTTTCAGGTCTCAAATACCTTTATAGCTTCGAAACTTTTCCTTCAGTTATATTATCATGTTCTTTCATGGGTTCGATCTTATTATTGTTGTTATCTATGAAAAATAATTTCTTATAATCTATAATATCTTTAGAAATTTGCTTTGTTTGACATTGACATTATGACATTGATTGATGACATTAGAATGTTAAACTCAGTATTGACAAATGTCACTTAAGAAGTTAGGATCAGGCGATTTCTGTAAAAAAGAAAAGAAATATGTGATCGACGATCTGATTACAACGCTACATTATTAATTGATAAATTTACAACATGTGATCATACGTAAACTAAGAAGTCATCGTAAAGCGTAGTGGCCCATCGATTACGGTCGATAGATATGAATCATTACGAAAAACAGCTGTACAGTGTGTTCAAAACCTTCGACGTAAATAACGAGGAAGCCCTAGACAAATCTGCAGTGTTAGAGCTTTGTGACTCGTTACAGCTGGAGGACCGCGGCGCGACGCTCGTGGATACGCTGTTCGAGCGGCGCGCCGACCGCGTCACCTTCACGCAGTTTCGTAACGGGCTGCTGTCTGTCCTCGGCACCGAGCCCCCCGCGGCATCCCCCGCGGCACCCGCCGCGCCCTCAGCGCCGCTCCACAGCGACGACGACTCCTCTGGTAGAGAAGTCGCCCCCAAATTTGTATTCGGGGCCAAGAAGTACGGACGACGTTCGAGACCGCAACACACCGCCTCGGAGGAGGCTCCCAGGCACCGCGTGGCTTCGGACTCTCGACTCGACGGTGAACGGGCGAGGCAGCGCATGAGGTGTAAGAGAAGCGCCTCCGCGATGGAGCACCGCGACGGGAGCCTCCTCACCGACGACGAGGACCCGGCCGACCTCGACCACGACCGCCGCGTAGATCGCGAGCGCGCCGTCGCCCTCTGCCGCGGCCTGCGCATGCACGGGATAGATCGGCGAATCGTGGAACGGATATTTGATGATTTTTCCACGGACGAAATCACAGTGGGCGAATTCTTCGATCGGCTCAATTCGACTCTGACTTCTTCGGTGGCAGCATCGCTGGACGGCGCCGCCTCTCCCGGCGACACTATCGATCCCGCGGCCGACGTCGTCCCCAGCGACGT
>DWPA01005917.1:0-11387 GCA_018251375.1 Calpodes ethlius
GTTAAAATATATATCGAAAACTTTATACTGATGAATGAAAATGATGAAATTTTCCTATAATTACTTTAATTGTAATGATGTCGATATACATCGATGGGTATATAATACAATGAATGCGTAAGAAAAGATTAATGAGGGGAGATGATAGATTGAGATTCGACAGTTTTGATGTGTAATTAGGTAGTACGGGATTAACAAAACCTTCTTGCAACATTTACCTATATAACATCAACTAACTTTTGTAATTTTACTTCCAATGAATGGGAATCTAAAGATATTAAAGATATTGTGGAGAAGAGAAAAAAAAGGCTAAGTAAACGTTTACAAAGAGGTAAGTTCACTGTTTAGTTATGAAGAAAATACCCTGCAATGGACCGCTCATAGTAGAACTTAGAGAAGTCTATTTAAATAATCAACCTATCGGAATAAATTAAATTCTCCATATAATTGATAACCATATCATGAACTATACATACTGGGTGTATACTATTTACCATTTAATATTCATGTATTATTTATTTTACCCATTGGCAAAATATAAAAATGTCTGGTGAGAAAGCATTTCTGTGTCAACACGTGAAGAACGCCATATTTCTTATCGTCTTCCTTTCGTCTTGTTTCTTATCGAAATGTATTCCGTAGACCCTTTATTTTTTCCGTCTTCATATTTAACTTATTATTATTTAATATAAAACAAATGAATTTGATGAAATTAAACTTCACAAATATTACATTATTACATTTATTCGAATGATTCGTGACAAATTATGACTTAATAAGGTTTTATCAATTTTCGTGTTACATACGCTAAATTAGTTAGTTGAGCTAACAATTTCATTCAATTCCTAAATGAACCATACTAACCAGTTCTCCATAAACAATTGAATATATAGATATACATGTTAACTGATTTATTGGAAAATAACCGTTTTGAATTTCATCAAATAATAATTAATTAACGATGACATCGACAAACCAAAACAATACATTGTTACCTAGTAACAGAAATACGTTTCAGAGTCGAACGTATCGTGTCCACGTTGGTTTGACACAAATCGACACAATAAAATGTATGTTATAATTGGAGTGGACCCACTCGTTATATTACAGAATGTATAATAAGTTAAATACCTAACTATAACTGTTACTAATAAGGAGAACAATAACAAAGCACGCTTATGAACTATACAAACGTCTGTTATTTATAATAAAACGTGTTAAAAATCTTTACAAGTACTACTAGAGTGTTGTGGTGCGGAAATAATAAAACCATTTACCTTACGTAAAATCATCTATGACGAAAATATGCCATGAATTTACTAACTAAAATTATAAAAAACTTTCATTTATTTTTATAAGAATACTAATAAATATTTAGCACGAGTAATTACGAGAGTATATTCAAACTTATTTTGTTAAGATGATGTTAAAATAATATGTATCATAGTATAAAGTAAAATTTAAATGCATATGGAAAGCTCTCATGACAAAAAATACAAAGCTTATATAAGTTATTGTAGAGTTGGCAGTGTACGCTATGACACTAGTTTCCAAGCAAATTCAAATATTAGTTATAAACTTTTGTATGCAGCCGCGGGGAGTTGAGAAAAGAATATTTTACACTCATTCCGATATTGAAAGTTGATCTGTTTGTCTGCTACTATTAATTATACTAGTAGTTCGTGCTCATATAAAATTTCAACTGATTTATATAAAGAACGTTACATAAAGAACTCACAATACTATAAAATAAGTAAAATTAAAATTAAGTATATCAGATACATTTTTTTCAATTATATAAAGCGAGATCAAATCACCAAAAATATAAACACAAAATACAAACTAGTTTTGTTGATTTAATATCAATACCTACTGAAGTCAGTTACTTAGACTATGAGAAATCTAAAACTAAGAACATTAAAGAGTTATTTTACATAAATCATATTCATTAAACCATTTAGAATTACCATATCACATATGATAAAGTAGAGCTAACTCGTCGACTATCGGTACATAATATGTATAAGAATCCAATAAAAATTTACAGTAACAATGCTGTTTTTTTTTCAAGTAAAATCATACCCTAGTTATATTATAAATACTTATCCTAAAGTCTATTCTATATTTACAATTCTTATAAAACGTTGACTATTCAGTCGGTTCTCTTAATACTACGCTATCATTATATATAACGAATGTCCATACTAAAAAACGTAAATAGACGTAAACGTACGATTATCTTGCCACTACAGTAATATAAGTATTTAATATAAATGAAATTAAAGATTATTATTATTAGAACGCAAATGTGCACTTATTATAAGTATTACAACCATTTTAACACATAGATTTAAATTGCAATCGTTAAGTGTACTCGCATTAGTCTATAATTCGCAATATTTTGTTCGTCAAGATTTTACTATTAGGCGCTCGTAGACAATACACTACAGGAATCAAAGAAGGTGTCAAGATCGTGGATTGTTACGGGTTCAAATAAGACGTAGCTGTATTGAATAACTAAGGTTCGCCTGAGGAAAGTCTGAAAGATCTAGTACTAGGTAGAATACATAGCGAATGCTTCGTAGGCTCGACTCCCATGATCGATTCTATCAGGGATAAAGTAATAAAGAATAGCAAGTATTACTATCGTTATAGTATACAGTGAAGTAAAGTAGCCTGGGGTTTGACCTGCTTCTTTGAATACACAATCGCCCCGATAACACTCCTTCCTTGAAATACATATAGTTGAATATAGCTATTCCCAGTTTACCTCGTGAGAAATAATTAATACTTCGAGTTATTGAATTGTGGTACACGTAACATGAGTAATGGTGGCCTATTTTCAATTCCACACGAAGGTGAAACTAAACTTAGAAAGACTTGAAGAAACAGAATAGTATATACAGAAATGAAATAAAATCTAAGAGATTTGAAAATAAAAACATGATAGAGAGAACGTTTAATGAATAAATAAATTGAGTTTATTTTTTGGCACATCTGTATGAATATGTAACATTAGAATTAGTTTGCAATTATCCAAACATTTACTTTACAATATGGTATGGTTCATCAATGAGGATGGCTTTAAAAGATTGACCTACTTTAAGAGATGTTTACTTTTTATGACTAGAGAAACAACAAAGTGTGGTATAGCGACACTGTACTTTCAATAGATATCTCAAAAAGATTTCGTAACATCTAATATTACATAGAGGTGCCCTTAAGCCTGTCACAACCAACAGGATGCTAAAAAGACAAGTTAGCCTTCATCTTTTATATAGTATCTAAAGGGTTACTATACCAAATAATTTATAGATACATTACAGGCACATAGAAGAGTAAATAGGACTATCATTAACAAGGCAAATTAATTTTTGAAGGCGAAAAAAATATTGACCTTCACATTCACTACCATCAACAGTGTCAAACATCACATTGTTTTTTAGAATAAGTATACGTTCAATGAGCACTTTTTATCTTTCTGTTTATTTTATATTCATTTCTCATTATGTTAACATAGGTTTGAATTTATAAGTAATTATGTTATTCTTAATAGGAGCAGTGACGCGTTTGTCAAAAAGTATTCATAATGAGGCAAGTTTTCAGGGCATATTATATAATGTCAAGTAATTTGATGGCATGGATATGTAGTTAATATTAATACGTTAATTATCGTGTACTTACACAATATTTTTTCTTAAAAATAAAGAACCAGAGTAGAAAGATGAAAATAATTCGGTTCAGTAAAGATAAAATTATATGTATGGGAGAGACAGATACAATTTGGTAACTAAACATTATTATATATTTTTTTAAGCTTCAAGGTTTTGTAAACAAGCTGTTGTGTTATTCCATTACATATTATTCGTGTTACTATTATCTTTCTTTCTCATATAAAACAGGGTTAATGTAACAAGAGCGACTTTCTACAAACCCTCACAAGAAATTCAAGTTATTATGGTACTACATACATGTAACAGACAAGACATATAATTTAAAAGTTGAATATGGGAAAGGCTGGAGCAAAGTAACTATTAAATATTCACTCCGCGTTACTTCGCTTACATTGTTGCTCACATCTGTAGACATCAGAATGTTTGAGAATTAAACCGGCAAGTTAAAATGTAGGTATTTCTTTAATTCCAAAGATATACCTTAATAGATGTAATGTTCAATTTTATAAATATGTATAAGGTACGTACTTACAAATTGCCAAAAATGTATCAAAACTCTACATTTAACCATGTCGTTGTCTCTTCAAAGTTGTATCCTAGCTTATTAAGATGGTATTATAAAATCCAATTGACGCTCGTTAAAAGACTTTTGGTCCTACCTGACTTTCCCCTATTAAGTACTATTTAATAATGCGTCTTATTATTATAACGGAAGAAATCAATGTGGGGTTTTACAAAAATACAAAAGTAATCGTTTGAAAGTGAGTTAGTTCGTCGAGGAAAGCGTATTTTAAAATCTATTGTTAATTACGTCCCTCTCAAAGTCTATAGAACGGTAAAGGCACGGTCATGATGTGTATTGCAATTACTATATGGGATTCTTGTCCGTAAAGACAGAGAGAAGAAATTCTTCTAAAGGGTTCAAAACACGCTCTAAACTTCAAGTAAAGTTGTGAAAAGCGTTTCAAGGCACATACTTTTAGAAACAATAGTGACGTGGTGCAATGAAATCGGCGTACCACGCGGGTCAGGTTAGGTTTACTATAAAGTCAAATCAGAGCGACCGCAAGAAGCGTAGCGTACTTATAATGAGCGTTCCGTTTTCCGATATACATTTTTTCTTACATTCATTTGCAGGGTCACCATTTCGTACCGTTACAGTTTATATATTTTGCATACCTACAATTGAATACATAGACATATTAATCAAAGCTCATGTAGTTTACAAAAATCTGCACCTCATTACCGTTTCATCGTAAAGATAAAACATTTCACTCGCACAATGTAACCGTAACATCTATGAGGCAACATCTAAAAGTTTCTACTCATATTCGCACACTCCACCATTAGATATAGTCTGGTTGTGATTTCCGTTAGATTTTTCGTGCAGGCGGCAGGAGGCCTGCGACGGCCCGGGTCAGAAAGCTGGGTGTTGCCTCTGGCAGGGATGGCCGAGGCAGGCGGCGCGGCAGAGGTGACGCGCGGCGTGCAGGAACACGGGTCCGCGCGCCGGCGGCGGCGGCAGCACCGGCGACAGCGAGCCCTCCCCCGAGGGACTCTCGCGCTCCCGCTCCTGCTCCCGCTCTCCGCTGGCCGCCGAGGGCGGGCGCTACACGTGGGTGCATGCGCCCGCCGCTACGGGTCAGCCGCCAGCCAGCGCGTCCTCTGGCTCCGGAGACCAGCAGTTGTCGGATAGCCAGCACCCTACCACCACTGTCAGGAATCCTATCAGCAACGCCAATACTATATATATCTCCGCGTTTCCTGTGAAAAGTTGTTCTCATAAGGTTTGATAGATTGACACAGTGAAGTTTTCAAATTGGATATTAACACAATAAACGAAATTTTGTAAAGGAATCGTGAACATGTGTTGACGTAAGCTCTCGGGTATCCTTTTGAGGATTGTAACTGAGCGCGTAATATATTAATAATTTGACAAAATTTATTTACGTCCGGAAATTTGCCTCTGGTTTGCAGTTCCACGTATACAAATACAGAAGCGCAACAGTCAGCGGCAAATAACTCGAGGCTGTCGGCTCGACCCGAGGGCCCTTTTGTTGGCGAGTGTCTCCAAGTCTAGTGCGCTGACTATTGTGTTATTTTGTATTTTTCGCTAAAGAAACGAAAGTGGCTCCAATAAATTAGAAAATTGCAATCACAATTGAAAAGAAGAAGAGAGTATGTAGACCATATATTTTAATCAATAAAGAATGTCATCGTGAATTATAAGATAAAGGTTGAATTTAACGGTCTCATTGAATTATGAAAAGACTCGTACATTGAAACACGAATGACATCGGCAAGATTATTAGTATTGGGCAAAATTCAGAAAATATCTAAAAATGATTTCCTGATTATAATGTTCATGTGCGTTATTTAGGTCTGAATTACAATTCCTGCCGATTCCTTCGATACTTCTCGAGAAAACCATTAATTTCATCGTAGAAGCTATAAAGTCGTCTATAATATAATAATTTTGAACACTAAAATCCCAAATACGTTTTAAATATTTTACCTGTGAATACTCAATATAAACTTCAATTCAAATAGAGCAGCTGTGAAGGATGTTCATTGCGTTTAAATGTAAATAATCCGTTGGGTAATCATTTTGATGAAGCGTTACATTACACTTAGTTGGAAGCATTTCTCATAGTCTCACCGAGCTGCTTGCGGATGCCAAGTGGCTGTCGGCTTCGCCAGAGAGAATTGATGAGCGTGGGGTCGCCTCGAGTGCGCCAGTCCCGATATCCTCGCCCTCTGGAATACTGACTGAATCTGTGTGCAAACACCGATATAATAATACCGAGTGCGCTCCTCGCATCAGACATTCACGACAAGCACGGCACAAACAGCGCCTAGAGTGGCACATTATTGATTAACAACTATAATCTGTATGGTAAGTAGCGAAGAAATATCGCGTCGTCTGTAGTAATGAGACAATAAAACTGCCGAAGGCTCTCGCAGTTGGAGCAAAGCCAAAACCTTCAGTGCCGAAGCCAGCTCACACAAATACAGTTAATACTGAAGCTAAAAAGCGAAATTGAATTGTTAGCATGTCTCAAATCCTGTCCTTGGGACAATTTGATAGCGATTCGTGCAGGTTCCTATTTAGTAAGTGTTTCATGCGAATGCAAAAAATCTACCGTGATATCGTACAGAACAATTTCTAAAGCAAAATGCTCAATTTGTACAATTGTAACACAACAAAAAACATTACATACCTAAGTTAAATTTACAAAACCTTCATGTTAAGTATCTTTAAAATCACAATCGCGCTTTTACAAAGTTAAGTTATTCAATTTAAGATAACAATTCAATTTCGCGATGTGGTCAGTGTTCAATGACCTATCCACCTTAATCAGTACTAGGTACCTAATTACTCTTAACTCTATCGTACTTATCTAAGAGTAAATACAGTTTACAGAGGGTCTTGTCAACAACTTATATTCGTATGTAATGTATCCAAAATTTTATGTCAATAGTATTAAATTTAAAATTGTCTTATACAGTTTATTTAAATACCTCAAATAACCTACTTGCATATAACACTACTAGTGAGTCAAACGTGCAATTATTATCTTCATGCAGCGGATCTAGTCCTACATGACAATACAATCATCGGTATCATTCGATGATTAGTATGAATTAATTCAGTTCAGGTATTTTTCTCTTAAGATAAGTATATAAAAGTTTATTGTAAACGTATCGTCTAAATAATGAGTTACTTACATATTCTCGTCGCACCCGATTTGTTTCGTAGCAGATGATAAAATATTAATATAAAAAACATTCACATTTACACATCTATCAACGATAAAATTACATCATTAGGGTTAATTAATACTGTTGTTTACAAAATCAACAAAGTTTGATTGAGTGCGTTAGTTCAGTTTCTTGTTATGCAAATGCTTATATTATTGTTAATTTGGGCCAAAGTTAGGGATTGTTAATTTTACAGACAGTTTAACTCAATAAATAATAAATTTTCGAAAACAAAATAAGTTAACACGCTGTCTGTCCGAGGGTAATAAAACACATAAAATAAAGACAATTTGCATGGGAACTTTTAGTTAATCGTATTACTATGGAATTTATATTAATTATTTATTTAGCATTACTATAACTTACACACGGCATGTCGAGAATGTGTTTTAGACTGGAAGCAATTGTAATTAGAAAAACAGTATGCACCAATTGTTCACAACTTTAAGTTTGGTTCATAAAATAGAGCAGACTAAACCATATTTTGGTATTAAAATACCGATAAACTCAGAAGCTAAGAAATATATTTCAATTATACCTATATAATTGAAATAAAACATAGTTTTTCGTGCCTTTAATATAATGTGTCATTAGCTGTATTCTTTATTTATTCATTATGTATTAATACATCATATCATTGTATACGAGAGGATATATTGATAACTAGCTAAATAAAATATTACAGTATCAAATATTATGACTGTGAACAATATAAGAATACATATCACCTAGACTGACGTACATAGATTTTTTTATAAGTAACCGGCAAACTGCTTTAGGTTGTACAATATGTATTTCGTCTTAACTATTTCAAGAAATACGACCGTACGCATCTGGACTATGCGTAAAATGTATAGCAATCAATAACTGGCAAATGTGTTTCGTGGACGAGATGTACTCGTATTGGGATTCAAACATGAACGTTTTTGTTACTTTGATCTTGTTCCAAAATACTAAGTATAAAGATATACCTAGTACAAGTACAGTACAGTACAAATACCTAGTACAGCAAAATGTAAAGTCTGCTCGATACATATTATTAGAATAGTTAATAGCTTCTAATACAATTATTAAATCGTAGTGAGCTTGACATCGATACAAAAACGTCAAGAAGATTATTATGTACGTTGAATTGTGTGGGCAAATAAACAGTTGAGTACCTGAGGCAGATTCAATTAAGTTCTTCTAACGGTTCAATAGAGCCAGATAATAATTTATTGAATTGAACTTATCATCTATTCAAATTTCGCAAAGAGAATCATGACTGTTTACTAATAGAACGTTGAACTGTATATACTGTACCTACATAGAATATGAAAGTTTATTCTCAATACCGTATGATATTAATACCATTATGGTGCCGTATACATACCTATACCGTTTGAGATCAATGCGATTACTTGGTTAGTAGAGCTTTGATTAGTTCGAGCATAAATTGATCCAGCGCCATGCATGAAATTAGGAGAATATTAAACCGCCAAAGCATTCATCGGCATCGATGCGATATTGGCACTCTTTGGATACGAACCGTCCATCACTATGAGCAAAGTGTAACAAGATTATTGAATTAGAACTTGCTGTACGAATTTCCGATGCACATAATTTATAATGTAAGACCACTGATATTAAAAATAAATTTTTGACTATAGACAAGATAACATACCAGAGGTATGATTAAATCAGGGCCTGACCTGTCTGCTCGTTGATTGGCTATTTGCTCGTCCATGCATAGTCTAGAACACATTCTCGAGCTCGTGAATTACGAATAGTGGTGTCCTTTATGGATATGATGTGTGGTTGGTGTGGAGTAATTGTAGCGCGTACCTGCGAACTCCGCCGACGCCTGCGGGCGCCGCGGTGGAGTGTGAGACCCCCGGCACCTGCGCGCCGCCCTGCACGCTGCCTTGCGGAGCGCACACACAACACCCTGCGACCGCAATGTTTGTTTTACACCACTTGCGAAACTAACGGAATGCCGTTACGATAAACTTTTTCCCATATAACATAAACTTCGACCATGATAGCACACGATCGTGTAAATGTTCCAATTATATATCTACTACATATAGAGCCTCGCCTACAGTCGAAATTCGACAGTAATTCAGTTAGTGAAAGGGTAACTTCACATTGGTATTATTTATTTTGGTATTATTTGTATTTATAATATTTTGATCTTATTTTATTCATTTTACTTAATTAATGTATTTGTTACTATATTCTATGTACAATTTAGTTTTCTGTATTTCTTTTCCGTATAAATATATTTATATCAAATCTCTGACTCTTACATGCATGCGTTAATTTAAAAAACAGTTATGAAGGTTTTCCTTTCAGTTATTTAAATATAGATAGATTGTCTTGTTGTCTATAAAAATGTATAATTCATTATTAATCAAGCCTATCTCCATAGTACGAATCTATAAAAAACTTGCATTCTAATAATTTCCATAAGTTTTTTTATAGGGTGCAGTCGGCGTAATGGCTGCAAGTGAAATGACACTACCACTAGATTATCAGCAGGACAGAGACGGCTGTAAAGTTCATTGACGTCCCTCCGAGACTTGCGGAAATACGGCATCTCCCTGCCACTTTTTATAATGAAGTGACAGTCTTTTTCGGAACGCTAAAGAGGTCTACAGTTAACTGCGAATTCTGTTCGCACAACGGAAACTTTGCTATACAGACAATGCTTAGTACTTTTATTTGAAATTAATGGCAGTTATGTTTGTTAGATATATCTTATAAACTTCACATTTTATAACGTTATGGAAAATAAACATATTAGGCATTTATTTTGTTTAAGGAAAGTACATTTCTGAACACGGATTGTTTATTTGAGCGTTAATCTATAAATTCCGAGAAATTATTCGATTGTAAAATTGGACTACTGATCCAATTATTTGTAATCATCGTACATAAAATGTAGAAATTTGAAAATTAATTATCCTCTTACGGCTATAAGAACTAAGTTCCTTTGGAAAAAATAGGCAGCTAAATTAACAGATTCAATGTTATACACATTATCACATTCTTGGTAAATACAAAGCATATTTCATATTTCAGGAATTTTGTACCGAGTACAGATAGATAGAACCCTATACTAATTATATGCAAATAAACAATGACAGCTTAATGTTATTTGAATAATGGTTCAAATATTGTCCACATTTATAATGTTCGAATGTAATTCATTATCACTTGCTTCGGCGAAGGAAAATATACAAAAGAAATCTGCATGCTTCAAAGTTTTCAATAACTTTTTCAAAGGAGAATTATGTCTATTGACCTGCACTTGTCAGATTGGACTACGGTCGGTACTCACACTGACAGGAAGCTTAAATCGCCTTTCAGCGTGAGGACCGCTGCAAAAATATCAAATCTTTTAGCTTCGCGGTGAGGACGGTTATGGGTTATAATAATCAGGTATCGATTTGCCAATTTTAAATTCGAATAAGCCTTTTTAAATATAAACAAAATCTCGTGTAATATAAATTCTCTCACAATAATTCTCAAAGAGTATTCACTGCATGTCGTCCTCGATACAGTTGCATGAATGCTGCTACTCACTCGCTATTGTTTTCGTTTTAAGTAGGCATTCAACTTAATAAGCGCTACTATAGTATTTTATGATGTTGGTTTATTATAAATGTAGTTACTGACACGAGCAAATAAAGACTAAGCTTCGTAATTAATACTGAAGAATATTTTTCTTTATACCTTCAGGCCGTCTATAGTAACAAATTTTATAAAATATGGCATTAAGATTTGCTGTTCACCTAATAATTAAGTCTCGTAAACCTTATAAAAGTACAGATTTTTCATCAGATGTTTAGAGCCTTGAAAATGTTTGGCTTTGTCTCTGTTTAATTTGGTCCAGAGTAAATATAAAAAAAAACCTTATAAGCGCTAGAATGGTAGGCGAGTATCCTTTCGAATTTATTTAATTTACAT
>DWPA01005918.1:0-11385 GCA_018251375.1 Calpodes ethlius
AAGGGCAGTTCCGTCTGCTTATTCGGTTAAAATAGTACATTATCCAACCAAACGTTTCGTTTTTCATTCACAGCCGAAAGCAGGATTCTAAAGTAGAATAGTAGTAGAGTTTCGAGGATAGTGTGGCAGGGCGAAGGTTTCAAAAGCTTTGAGCGTAGTCAGGGATTCAAAGTACTCGAGCTTAAAATTGTGTTTTTCCCAATGTCCCAATTTTTATCAACCTCTATGAAAAAATAATAAAATGTAACTTACGAAAATATTACTTAAATATTACTCTATTTGAGACACACTCATTAATTGAATAACTGTAAAATAGTGAAACGATTATATTTAAGTAAAATTTTAATTTGAATATAGGTACAATTACGAAGGCAGAATTTGCGCAGCTTTTACTTTTTCACATTATGGTAATTGGAATTTATTCTAATAATATCCAAATTATGAATTCAAATCACTTTTTATCTCTAGGAATCAAACATGCTATTTTGGTCCCTGTTTACGAGAAACAAAGTATCTATCCTCTAATAGACGTGATAAAAAAGTTATTCTCAAATTACTAGATAAAACGGAGTGTTGTCGCCCTGGCTCTTGTTATTTTCGTTCCGTCGCTTTGTTTTTATTCCCGGTACAAAAGTTTCGGACGTCGCCCTTTTACCTAAAAACCCTTTCCCATTTTTTGACAAACGACCCGCTCGATCGACTGACCGAGGGGTTCTGCGTTCGATAATATCTCGTCACGACAAATTTGGGTGCCGTGTCGGCTTAGCGGGGTACGTCCGTAAATCTTGTACGCGTTTTGTGTTACCTACCTATAGCTATTGGGTCTAATGGATTAAGGCATATTAGCTTGATTTTTTCTTTGTGATAAGGATAGCAAACAAGTCAGTTTCGCCATCCTTTTATGCCGACGGATGTCTGTGACAAATTCAAATAGGACCGTAGGAGGGACTGTTAGTAAGTCCTGTTAGTATTAAATGTTTATAAGAATATTTAGCAAGTTTATTGGTCATTATGATGTTTCCAAAGTGTAAGGTAAGTCAAATTTTTCAAAAGAAAAAGCAAGATGTATAGAGTGTGTCGGTGTGTGAATTTGTAGACGTATTTTATTTATATATTTCTTCAAATCATATTGAAAATAGTCTTGTGAATTTTAAACATTCTCCAAATTTAAGAATTGTAAGATATTCCAAACCTGAGAATTAATGCTCTTAGTAATATACCTTTCTTTCGATCTTCTTTTCTTTTTTGTCAGGTAATGCATCGGTGATGCCTTTGGTATTGCTGATGCAATGGGTGGTGTCAGGCATTTATCTTTACATGGATCGTTAGCTTTAGTTTTGGCTATTTATATAGGATAAATGTTTTCTGCCTGGAAGCGGCTTTAAGCTTATCAATCTGCATGTGGTTGACATTTTGAACTGAACCCCTTATTGCTAGAAAAATCCGGATCACAATAGTAACAGTTTGTGAAGGAGAAGATACTGCAATGTCACCGGCGACGCATCTGAATACTTTGTTTTATTCATGATTGTCACAATATTCATCCTCCCGCCGTTCGACAGCAGCCATAAACCATCCCAACTTTAAATATGAAAGGGGCAAGAAAATCGCACCGCTTTTTCATGCCCGCCATAAATATTGTTAGATATCATTGGACGTTGTCACGCTCCGAGAGCTCGATGTAGATGTAGGCGCGGGTATTCAAATAGTTTAAGGTGAAGTAGAGGGCGAAAAATCGGCTTTACTTTCAAAGAAGTACGTGTCGATTTGATGTCGTTATAACACGTTGTTTGTCGCGGGGAGTTTTCTTTTGTCAGTTTTTGGAAGTATTTGGGTATTGTGACTTTTGAAGTTGTTATACGGAATTTAGTTTAGAAGTCCTTAGTGTGTAACTAGTAGATTAAAGATTAAACGCTAGCACACTCATACACCCGCAGTAGGATTTACCCGTGTCGCGGGTGGCATGGAAAACACAAATAACACGCCACTAACACCCATGATCCGGGAACAAATATTTATCTGTCACATAAATATCTGCCCCGGCCGATAATCGAACCCAGTAACCCTCGCTTCGCAGCAGGGTCACTAGCAACTAGGTTACGGGTCAAATAATAGGTAATCGTTACAAATTTACAGACCTCTAAATTGGAAGTTTTTTTTTTGTTATAAACGTTGATTGTTTCTTGATGGATTTTGGTTTTTTCTGTGGAAGAATAATGTTTAATTAATGGTGAGAAATATTTCACGTTTGACAAAAGATTTGGCCATTCCGATAATATTTTTTATATGGATAATCTTTTTTTTTTTCATTGTAACTTGGACATATCTCTTTTGGGGTCGTGAAAAAAAGATAGGTAGCAAGATAATGTAAAGGTTATTTCTAAAAATCTTTTGAGTAAAACGGGAAGCGCACTTAATACTGTAATAATATCATATTGAATAATTTTCCCTGATTTATTCCGGAAAAGTTTGCATAAAGCTAGTGCTTGTAAATTTTAAAATGTTGCATCTGTAAGTTTGAGCGGCGAAGTTGTATGTAAATATGTAACATAATTCATTCACGGTAGTTGAAACTCCTGAAGCTCCAACGGTCTTTGAATGTATCATTCCCGTTGAAATAAGAAGACATTCGGCGTTTGCGGAAGTCTGTGAGTAATGGCCGTATCGCCTCTGGTCACTGGACGGTGTATGTAAAACGAAAAATTAAATCAATTTGACGTTCGTTTATTTCCTGTAATCAAATACTCATATTGAGAGCTGACGTGAAAATCAAATCAGAAATAATATAATGCGTTGTTAAAAACATGACAAACTATAATAATATTATAAATGCGAAAGTGTGTCTGTTTGTTTGTTATTTTGTCATTCACGGCACAATGGAGCGTAGCTATGGCATCTTTTTCGCTACTTTTACCGCAAAAAAACTTCTAATTTTTTTGGAACGATCCATTATGATATATATTTCAGCCGAATTAACGGAAATGTTTAAGAAAACCTTGCCTGGCAACTGATAGAAAGAAATTGACAACCTTTTTATTGCTGTTTTTTTCACAGTGACGAAGCCGTGGGCAACATCTATTTAACAATAACTCAAAGATCCGTAGAATTTTATAAAACTATATTTTTAAACAGTTTTGACATACGTACGCTGCGTTAAAATCACATATATTACTTTCATCGTATTGACATTTCATTGAACCTGGCGTCTCATTTATTTAAATAATGACAATAAAATGACGGTTGTCACTTGAGTTGGCACCAGTGACTATTATTGACAATGTAATTTCAATACATATATTCCACAGAAATACATATCATCGCATTTTATATATTTAAACTAAGAACGTTTAAAGAAAGTATCTGGCCACGACTGATTTCTGACCATAGATTAATGCACAGTAATTTGTAATATCTGTAGGTAAACGTATTTTTGAAATTAGCCTGTGTCCTTCATAAATATGCCTTTCAAATTCCTTAATTACTGACCGAAAGACAACTTGTTACTTAATATCAGGCCCAAGGTGATGCTGCGAAATGTATTCCATGTAGTTCTATAGTGTAGTGGTTTTGTTTACGGACATATTCTATGGAAGAGGAAGAAATAATTCTAATTTGTTTATAATATATGTAAAGAGAATAGTCAATGTAAAGTTAATCTTGTCAATACGAATTACGGTCGAATTTGAAGCGCATCCTCTAGTGAATATTAATCGTAATATCCTTATGGTCATATTTTTTTAATGATCTTTTGGCATTGATCACATTGTTGTTAAAATTTGTTTGTTAATCAATATCCTTTTCTTTGTTAATTGTTGTATTACCTTTATTTCTCTAACCAAACACATTGTTTCTTATTTTGCCGTGTTGTATCCAGCAACGTTATAAACAACCGCTATTAAAAATTCAAAAACAGGGGCTGAAGTGGGCTCATGGGCTGGTGGGCGAGGGAGAATGATCTCCGAGATCAGGGGAGTGTTTTATGTTCATTTAAAAAGCATCGATGTATCTGGAACCGTCAAAATTATCCTAAGTGTGTTTAATATTTAGTGTCGAGCGAGCCGAGTCTATTCAGGGCCGCTGAGGATCTCCTGTTGAATATTTAACGGCGATAATAAAGCGAGATTCTCTTTAAAGGGGCCCTTCAGTGAAATAATGTTGCGAGAACTGACTAAATTTAAGCACGGAATAAGAAGATGCCAAATTAAGGCAGTTTTCAAAGGTCACCAAATTGTATTATGAAATAAATTGTTTCTATTGTAAAGTATAGAATGTTATTATGTACCATTCAGTGATTAAATGAAAGCTTGAAATATATAGACATAATAGGTACAGTAGGAGGTCTAATTAAAACCCTGTTTTAATTCTGGTGGTAAGATAACAATTTCTAATCTTGAAAATCAAGTCTAAAAAATCAACAAAAGCAACATGTTTGAAGATCTATTTTTTAACAAATCTATAAAGATACAGCTCCCCTCAGAGATACGAGTGCTTCCGGCGGAAGCTCCATTTAATTGGCGGACAAAAATAAAATGCAATTTATGAATTGTAATCTCGTTATAAATTCCTCATAATTAAAAATTCATCAAGAAAAGAAATTACCTCAAATTAGTCAGTGAACCGCCTTTTATTAAATAAGGCGTTGTGTTGCCCCTAGTAAATAATTGTAAATTAATTACGTTCGCACAAAAAGGGATCTTGTAATACCAGACAACCAATAAATATACTCAAAAGTATTCATTAGGTCTCTTTTAGATATCTGGATTTTTAGATTTGTCCTAGATAGCTAGATAGATATAGATACCTAGATAGTTTCGTGTTGACTTTTGTAAAAGCCTTCAAATTCCTTACAACTTTAAGAAATAAGAAATGGGCAAATAGTATTTTATTACAATCCATTTAAATATTCAACAAACGAACTCTGGACTGACATTGGTATCCTGATGATGGTAAGCTATAAGATAGTAAGATGATGGTAGATGGTAAGCTCGATTGCCAACCATAAAACCAACATAACCTCAATTTAATGTAATAATAATCCTTTGTTCATCAATAACATCATGAGCAGGGAAGTTAATTGAAATTAAACATTGATACATCCAATATCTTTAAATTATTGGCATATATCCATAGTCTTGTTATTAATTAATTGTATACTAAGGCGAAGATTAGTCCGACATAATTAGAAATGTTCTTCAAACATATTTCTTTTCAAATTATTTCTTATCAAACGGAATTTAAACACCCATTCTCATTCCGACATAAAAATATACTTCGTAAATCACGACCGAAACAAAACCGTCTTACTAATTGCATTATTTTACTTTTATTTATTTCTCAGCGAAAAATATCTTAAACAAAGAAACCTATCGAATAATCTATTCCTTACACGGTCTGACGGGACGTCGGCGGTGGCAAAAAAGATGAAATATTAGATTCCTCACGGCTAGTGGTTTCAATCCGACGCTATTTAATTAAACTCTGCCTCATGGGGTTCTGACTTCACTCGCCACTTTGCTCTGTTTACTTTGGCCTGTCTATATTTTGCTTTTATTTTTGAAAAATTCTCTTTGCTTTTTAGTAAAAATGTTGTAAAAACTCTTTGCAACATTTTTGTTTGTGTTTGGAATATATTCTTAGCGTTATTCATGTTATATCTTTCTAGCCGACTTGGTCGACGTATTTTCAATATTCTTAGTGTTGTACATGGTTACGCCAAGCATTATTTTTTTATAATTATACAAAATATTCATTTAATTAGGTAACTTTTCATAAGAAAGTATGTCAATGTGTCTAATAATCAAGTTTATCGTAGGCGAGTGTCCACCAAATTATAAATGATGTATAAAATTTCATTAATATCGGTTGAGTGGTTTCGCAGTTCATCGTAAACTATCATTGTAACCCGGGACTTTTAACCACTACTATAATGGAAGAGGTTATCAATTACTCTATTTAATGAGTTCATTGATACATAAATTGTTCAAAAATGGCTGGTCCGATTTGGAAGATTCAAACGTTATTATACATAAAATTACTCCAGGTCCTATTTAAATGTGGTGGGAATCTGATGCTGGTTCTGGAAATAAAGAACTTAATTCATCAACGAATAGGAGTAATTGTACCCCTGTTTTATGAAATATTTGCAAAACCTACATTTTTATCATTTCTGGGTGGGATGATGTTTGTTTTAAACATTTAATCATTATGTTATAAAGTTAATAATAATAGGTCAATGGTTGGAAATGAAATAAGATGGTAATTTATTATTTAAAAAGGGAAAAGTAAAAAACTTTTTACAAAAAGTCCAACTGTCTCCAAAAATATTACCTACCTTAAAACTATGAAATAACAGAGTTACAGACCTAAAGTTGTTTTTGAGGTTGTTCATAAGTTTCTTTACGCCGTATTCAGCCGTGACCACGATGGACCACGCAGCTGAGTCGAAATATCGACGTACAGATGCATGTCTTGAGACACGAGGACAATCAACTTCATTTGCTTTACTATTTTACTTTTCATTTCACATGAATAAAGTCCATATATTTAATATCATATGATTGTGAATTAAAAACATAACAACGTTGGATGCTGTAGTTTTTTCTAGCATTTAAATTGAATTCGCTGCACCCTCGGGATCTCTGTCTAGATTAATTCAGCTCGCTGTTAGATGAACTGCTACAAAAGTAATTCGAATGGTCTGCTACAACTGCTGTAATTTTTCCTTTTAACTCTTTTTATTTTGTATTTCTATTACTTGATAAGTGCATTTATACAAGTTATTGTTGAACTGTTTTATATTATCCATGCGATGTCAGGTGTACTAAACGATTGTATCACTTAAGTTATTACAGGGAATTAGATGGTTCCCGCGGCTCCGTAGCGTGTGAGAAAAGATCAGCAATAAAAAGGTTGTCAATTCCATTCAATTGGTTGCTAGGCAACGATTTATTGTTAAATGTTTCGTAGATTTTCACACAGGAATGAGATGTTTTTTCGCGATAGAAAGTATTCTATGGTACTCGTCATCTTCTAAACTATTTCGATACAAAAAGTCATATCATAACTATGCTCATAAAAGAAAGACAAACACACTTTCGGATTTATAATATTAGTGTAGATAGTTATTTGTGTTAGATGTGTATTTAAATATACTCGAATTAAATTAGACTCAGAGAGAGTAATAAAATGAAATTTGATAAATATCATGAAAAATGCTAGTTTATATTTTTCTATATTGCATATTAAAAAACATTTTGAAAGCGGTATGAGTGTGATCATAATTTTTTTGTCATCTATTTTGGACGTAACTGTCAATGTTTATTTAAGAATAACATTTTTTGCTAAGTACCTTTTTTCCACTGAATATTCCTTGTAAATCTCATTAAATTTTTACTAAATATTGCAACGATTAATATTCCGTTAATTTTTCTTTCAGATTTTATTGTCTATAATATTGTTAATATCACGTCTTTTTAAACTACGTCCGTCTCTGTTAGTTTCTGAAGCCATTTTCCAATGGGGCCCAGGTGTCCTTCGAATTGTTTCAGTGCGAAATCATTTAGTAGGACCCTTGAATACCCTCAAGAATAATTTACTTTTATCTCCACACCGAGACCTTAAGAAATCACTATCTGGAGCAAGCTAATGGCTTTTGGGGGTATCCATTAAAAGCATGTGTCCCTTTTCGTTTTAAATGCCCGAACTGTTGAAAAGGATTTGGTAGAACATTTTGAGGATAGTTTCGTTGAAACGGTACTTAGAGTCATTTACGCGGTTTCGTAACTTTTGTTCTCAAATTAATTGTACTGTTTCATGATATTGTTGGTGATTTATAATTTATTCGTAAACTACTTAAAACTTAAGCGGTTAAAGATTAGAACTTTAATTAATTACCACGATAACTTAAGTCAATTTTATTCTTGAACCCAATAATTTCTGAAAACCAATCCATTATTCCAAGGTTCACGAACTTGTAATTCAAGTGCCCCTTTTCAAGTATCTCTCCACACAACTTAACCTCTCGCATGTACTCTTAACAATAGAACCGGCGCCATCATTCAAATCCTGAAATCTCTGAGTCTGCAAATACATCATTCGCCTCACAATTCGCCCGTCTGACCTCATTTTATATGAAATGTTCAATGCATTCTGATTTATTCTTTGGAAACGATTGGTGCCATAAATAGATTTTATAAAGACGTTCGTCTCATTCAATGCTTCTTTTCATATTGATAGAAATGGAGTATAATATGGGTGTCTTCTAGTCGAGAGCGATTAGGGTTTGTTAACTAGTACACTTCAGTGAGCCCGACTAAATAGCCACTTACCTCTATTTACTTGGGACTATGGACATGCAATAACTAAATATTTATTTATATGTCTGAATAAAATTGGGTTGTCTGACATTAAAATAACCGTTTTTTACAACATACATATGAAAATACATGCACCAAAATAACATTTATTAAAATTATTTTTGTCTGTCTGTATGTTTTCCCTAATCTCTGAAACGGCTGGACCGATTTTGACTGGACTTTTATTGGCAGGTAGCTGATGTAATAAGGAGTAACGTAGGCTATTTTTATTTTAGAATTATTTTATAAACGAATTAACTTTTCTTTAATTCCACGTGGACGAAGTCGCGGGTACATCTGGGAAGTAATGAAAAAGGCAGATATGTGAACAACTGCGTTAATAATATGTAGTTACAGAATTAATAATAGTTTTAAATGTAAACAGACGCTTTTATCAGCACTTAATGGATAATGGATTTAAGAGTACAAAAATATAAACGATTCAGATCTCTATTATTTTGTCTGCGGTCCTTAAATAGTTTTGATTTTGTTTAAATATACATCGTAATGAATTTTGTCATAGAAATGAGATGAATTTTCGCTGTGAAAAGTATCTTAAGGCAATCTTCATATTCCTGACTAACTCGTTGGGAATTGAACGCAGGACCCTTTTAATGGCGGTCTAGTACGATAACCATTGCTCCATATAGATCAGACTTCTACCCAGGAGCCCGCTTTCATTTTGGCATTATTTAAACTTTATTTTGCCTATAAATACACAGGCATGAAACATTGCTACTCACTTACTTCAGGCAAGAAACATTGCTGCTCACAAATGTCATATTTATATTACTTTAACAATTAAAGAGATAATTTTCAATGTTTTTTTTTTTTTACTCATTTATTGCAACAGTTGTAAACATGCTATCAAATAGTCAATAACTAACTTATTCATAGTCGCTTCTATCTGCTGTCCCACGGGAATTAATCCGTTTTCCGGGATGGAAATTTCCTACGACCTTACCCTTAATATAAGCTATAAATATACCAAATTATCCTTTAAATCTGCTTAAAAGTGTCTACGTTATGCAATATTAAAAAAAGAGTTTTGGCATGATTAAAAAAAAACATTTTTTTTTCGATGTTTTGTTATGATAAATTTATTTTACATAACCAAGACAAGAGAAAACTTAATTGTAACAATAAAATTATCACGCATGTTAATTAAATATTAATTAAAATAAATATTAAATTATTATTTCACATGTTTAATGTATACTAGTATAATCTATAAGTTCCTTTAGAAATAAGTCAAAAAGACAAGTACCAACAGACTTGCGATCGTGGTTTTAAAAATTGCTTGCTTCTTCCTAAGTAGTCTGGAGTCTGGGGTCCATTGCCCGTGACGCCTCATATTTTCTCCCTAGGTCTTGAATTTTTCATCGAGACTAAATGTTTTTGTACCTAATCTGCATGTTTTTGTACGTAAAGTTGGATTTTATGGAGATTGGCGTGCTACCCTGAGTTCCCTATTGGGTCGTTTGTTGATTTTTCTTTTCTATTAGCTTATATCTCTTTCGTAATTAAATCGGTTCTGATATCATCGAAATTTCGTTAATTATATAATTATTCGGAGCTTTTTCAAGTTGATATTAAACACTAGATGTTGCCCACGGCTTCGCACGCGTTTGAAAAAAAAACAGCATAAAAGGTTGTCAGTTCCTTTTTACACCGGTTGCTAGGCAACGCTGTTGTTAGACACTTGCTTGAATTTGGCTAAAATATACATCGAAATGGATCTTTCCACAGAAATGAGAGATTTATTCGCGGTAAAAAGTATATATAGTACTCGTCGTCCTCCCAACTATCTCCAAACCAAAAATCATACCACAACGACGCTCCATTGCGCCGTGAAAGAAGGACAAACAAACAAACACACTTTCGCATTTATAATGAGTGTGGATAGCTAAGGAATGTTTTTAAGTCTTGTGTTTTTGTACAAAACATTTTTATTGAAAAAGAGGGTTTGTTTAATGTCCAACAAAGCGTTTGTGATGTCTTTGGTTCTACTTATGTCCACGGGTGTCTTGTACAATTACCCAACAGGTGGTCCATCCGCTCATTTTATTGATTGAAAAAGTAGTCCTACCGTGATTGCTGCTTGTCCCAGCTTCATAATTCAATGAATGCTACCCTACTGCAGTTACAAAAAAATTTAAAACATTACTCAACACGATAACATTTGTTAGTATGGCCGCTGATTTAATCTTTATGTCACTGGACGCACACATGGAAGCTTCCTAGTTTGCGCAATATATAAAAAATGTCTTTATTTGTTTATAAAGTTACAAATTACTAAATGGTCTGAGACCACCTAGTAAGCATATCTATAATTACGCCTGTGTCAGGTCCTGTGTCATCTTAATTAATGTTGTGTGTGTATTATTTTCTTGTCGTCCAATGAAGAAGCGATCAATAAAATTATTACATTTGTTTCTTTAAATTTCTCCATATCTTAGTCACAAGCGAATGTTCTAGAATATAGAATATCATTTCAAGCGTGTTTTAGCTTCTCTCATGCGGTCCTCCCGTAATCCTTAGTCGGATGTGTCTCCGGCTTACGTCGTCCGTCCCAGTTTCCTATCTTTTGTCTTGCTGCGGATGTAGGGCTATTGGGAACTAAAGAAAGTGTCATTTGTTTTCTTTAAGCTCAATGTTCACTGAACGTTTTGTAACTGGTTTGGACTGTTTTCTTTTTCACCGTTGGTGGAACTGAGGTGTTTGTGTTTTGGGTGAGAGTTTCTTGGTTACTTTTTTGTTTGGTTCGTTTTTTGTTTCGTTGTTCATTTATTTGGGTACACTAATGTTTAACTTTAATGCTTGATCGCTTCGATTGATCAAGTTTTGGAAATACGAATGCCTTAACTAAACGTCTCATATCCACAAATTCTGGGTGAATTTGGATGAAGCCAATGTGATATTACGTCCTATAGGATAAAGAATAAGAATAGGTAAAAGAATCGAATGAAGAACAAACAACAAAATCCTCTTTATTGTACACCAAAATAATATCTAGATACATTATAATACA
>DWPA01005919.1:0-11385 GCA_018251375.1 Calpodes ethlius
ATAGTCTGAACAGCTGACAAAAAGACAGACGATACGCCTGATTATCTATACAAGTCAAGAAAATTGGAGTGTCTGTTTGTAATATTCAAATAACCGATTCTACTACATGCATATGAATATACATACGGTACATACACAAAAATAATATATTTCCAATTTTTGTCTGTCTGTCTGTTCTGGCTAATCTCTGAAATGCCTGGCCTGTTTTTGACGAGACTTTTATTGGCAGGTAGCTGATGTAATAAGGAGAAACTTAAGCCACTAAAACAAAAAGTAAACTAAAACACTGTTTTAAATGACACGTGGACGAAGTCGTGGGCACAGCTTGTAAGTATTAATCATCGTCTATGAGCAATATTACATGACTCAATACTTCATCGGCCTTGAAAGAGACCGTTTTACGCTTTTCTTAAAGAATCCCGTGTTATATTTATAATATTTATATAGCGCATTGAAACCATAACTATGCAACTAAAACTTATGGGAGACCTCGGAGTAAAATTTATTTAACTCACCTATTATGCAGGTCGGCGGGCTTGGCCATGGTGAACTCCTTAGCGTGGACATTCAGCTTGTTGGTCGGCGTCGTCGCAGAGTTGGTGGCCGCCGACCCCGGCGTCGTGGTCGCCACGCCGTCTGTGCGGACACCTGGTGGTCAACGATGGTCGTCAAGAGAAGAGGTGATAGGACAGCGGTTAGAATGGGCGTGTTAGGTGCTGCGAGATAGGAAACTTGATGAGTGATTGAGTGGCATGATAGTGGCAGAATAGTCGTGTATTTTATTGTAAATAAAAGTTTGAATTTTGTATAGCTATAAAATATAAATTTTACTGCGTTTTAAATATAGCTTTAAAATAACATAAAATAAAAATAAAAAGTTATGACTTTTGCGGTGTGTGATGATTTGCGGAAAATAACTATTTAGCACGTTAAAGGGGAATTTCTTAAGTTATTCAGCCTCGTTGCTAATGTATCTGGGCTATGAGGGTGTAAAATCATCAAAACGGTAGGGATAAAACAGGTAATTTGAAGCAGATTTATTCCATTCTCCTGTCAGTAACACAGTGGTACTATCGGTTCTGCGAATGGTCACTGACTTCGCTCATCAACTGCCTATATGGACAATTGAAAAAAATAAGCTTGAAAGGACACATAAATAATTGGCATTCAGACAAAAAAGTGCCTTGTACTCTTTATACTCCATGGGTTAACTTTTACTGGAGGACCTCATCCCGCTGGCACGTGTCGGCACCATCCCGGCCGCGTGAGTCGTGACGTGATGTCACGTGACGATCACCGACCGGGACGGCTCGCCGCTACCATTACGGAAATCTGTCGGTGGACGTTAGTCACCCGAGCAATTTAGTCCGTTCGCGGCGACCGGTCGACACCAGACCCTGAGTCGCTGTGCTGTCGTGTGCGCACCGAAATAACTTCATGTTAAGGATTCCGAGAGCGCAAGGACACATTCTTTGCAATCGTTCGAATTAAATGGAATCTAAGTGGAAACAAAAGGAGATTTTATGTAACTGGTACTACAGTATGTAGGCATGTTGTATGGAGACTCGAATTAATTCCCAAATAATATTTCTCATACGTAGTTCACTCCTGATTAAGACATGAAATGTGAGCAGTTCATGAAAACCTGAAAAGTAGTATAGTACTTTGGCCATTTTGATTTTTTAACGTGCGAAGAAGAATTTCACCAACATTTCAATACGTTTTCTATTTGTCACCCAAACGTCACTTATTCATTTGTTTTGAAAATTGCAATTTCAATCATATAGTATATATATATAGGAACAGACGTGAAAATATGTTGTATAAACCTCCTTTTTTTAAAGCCTCTTTTAACATAAATATTAGTATTGTTCATCATTATTTTTTTTGGGTTTTGAATTGGCCATAGCGAGAAAGACAAAATTTGATTAACAATATTCATTTCTAAATTTAATGTCCAAATATTACTATCTGACACTTACAAAGAGAATTACGCTATACGTACTCTAACTGTACCTCATGTAATAATATTGATGTCTAGCTGCACGTTTACATTTATATAAAGCATAGTACAAAGTGATTCGACGTGCGTGTATCTATGCATTACCTATGTAACATGTGCGAGGTTGTTAGTAGGTATTTTATACTCAATTATGTACAAAACATATATGAATGTATCATATTATATAATTTACTACTACCAAAGTACGGACGATATGTAATGTGCGTAAAAAGGAACTCAATCACGCTAAAGATAGTGATGAATGATCAACAACAGAGATGGAATGTGGAATGTTTTAATATGAACAAAGTAATGGTTTCGCGTCCAATTAGACGTCTGCTTGTATACATATATCTTGTATGACGTAATTAGATTAATATTCCAGTTTAAGATCAGTGTGCAGAGTGATGAAGGTGGATATATACACTATAAATAATGACTTACATATTTACAATTACATGTAAAAAATACGGATCAAACATCGTCTCTCTTAAAGTAGACAAATAAAATGTATATACAAATAAGCTAAGATTAAACAGTTACACTTCTTCATCCTTGTTTATTGATCGATTTATCAACCTAACATTTAGTCATATCAATAAAATTAATAAACAAAATAAAACAAAACATCATATTTGTCTTTTCAGACTTTATGTCGTGGAGTAACTCAATATATTTCGATCACTACGCGGACATCACCTATTTAAAGTAAATCTATTTCCAAAATTAAATATTCAAACTAGACATTAGTTTAATCAACTTTTATCTGGCTGCCTGCGTTTTTCAAAATTGACGCCAAAGTCGCAGATGTTTTAATTGTGAACATTTAATTCTATAGTATTGACGTACCAACCAGAAATGAATAGTATTTTATCTTAAAATTTAGAAAAAAATAGTCAGTTTACACCTGGCGTTGAGATTAATGGAAGAACTTTTAAATAAATTATTTTAATTAAGAAAAGTAACGAATACTTTTGTATAGAATTTAGACGTTTCTTAAATGAAAACGTTTTGAGAGCCTTTCTTATCTCCGTTAGTATGGAGTACCAGAGTAGCGTTACATATACGGTGAACGAATAAAGGAAAAACCCTTTTCTATTCGGAGGGACATTAGCTCTAAGATGATCAAAACGAAACGGGAAGCTATCCTAGAGAATTAGGATAATTAAGGATAGTATACAGTAATAGGAGAATTTTAGAGTTACGCCTCTGGTGAACTGTCAGCCGTTTCAGCTGACGGTAAAACTGAGTCATGAAAATATTTACTTAGGTCGAAGATTGATAATTATATAGATTAACCCTCGCTTCGCAGGCAGGGTCACTACCAACTAAGCGACGGGAACTCGAGAGCTCAAACTACTACGCAGAAATGTAATTGCTTACCGTTTAGGGGTAGAAATACAGAGTATAAACGTCGATCTCAACTACTAATATTCAATATAAAGTTCATACAAACTAGTTAAATACGTAAAAACACAGATACCGTAAAGTCATCAGTAGCGTTTATCTACTTAATTACAAGTGTAACAGGATTGGTAATGAGGTCAACGCGATGATCGTGTTACTTGCCGTCCGCGTCACGACCACAATTCGCCGCACATTACATTCAATTGACATTATTTGAATAAGATGTCACTCAATGTACGAGTTACCTACGTTATTATGAATGTAAATCTTATAACCGCGAGTCCAGCGTATTCAATAAACCAATTGTCTTATGATCCTTTAATAAAAGTGAATCATCTGTGATTGTAAGTGCATTTAACATATTTTTGATTGTATTTTTTGTAGATTATTATTATTATTTGATGTTCGGGCAAGGGATACGGATTCCAAAGGCCATTGCCTCATCTACTATAGCCGTACTCTATTATTATTATTATTTATTGTACAATATTTTCTGTAGATGCCAAAGTCAAATTGCCTTGAGTAAAGTTTTAAACAATACAAAAAAAACAAAATTCAGGGAATTACTGCTTATTGCGACTTTGCAATAAGGTGATAAAGATTTGTTAACAATCTTTGTAAGTTGACAAAACTAGAAAAAATTAAGTTTAAAAACGTTCCGTCTTTATAATCATGCTTGTAAACAGGCAATGGATGCCTTGGGGTGGCAACCAGAACAAACCATAGACAAAAAAAAATAACCAAATGCCGATATGTAATTCCTTGTAACCTCATATACGCTGCTGTTATCATATCAAGAGGCGGTTCTGACTTTGCAAACATATATCCTAATGTAAAGAGCATAAGACCCTCGTAAAAACTTCGAAGCCTCTTATTTAAAATCTTGCAGCTAATTTATTGTTCAAAATCTCAACGAAAGTACAATGTAGTAAAATTCGTATGAGAAATTGAAACGCGTACTTTGGTATCGGTTTTATATTTAGTATTTGGTTGTGTGTACTCGTATTTCAACGCCAGACGGTCCACTGGGAATTCTGTTGCGGGGGTGTGACTCTACGGTTATTTATTTAGCTGTACGCTGCGCTTCATTCACGGATACCTGTTACGTTGTTTAGACTTGTCTAGTATTTTGTATATTTTGAAAGGTACATAAAGTTTGACAGTCATGTTGCGTATAATTCGTGGATCACGTTTGTCACGGTAAGCAGGTTTAATGACAGCGATGAAGAGGAACCAAGTCCATCTACTTTCTTTCTTATTATAATTATTTATATACCTTTATCCTCACTTGAGACCTGTACCTCCTGTACCTCCACCATAGTTCATGAACGTTTCGAACATTGTGACCTACTCTGTTACGTGAATAGTACGAATAGATACTATATGTAACAAAATGTACCCAAATGTCAATAGAGTAGTTGTCACATTTTGTACTACGTACATAAAACCAATGGAACTGCGAATTTAATAATCTGTATTATATTTAGTCGCCATGGAAATTAAACTCTACATAAACCTCTGTCTAGGACGAAATAAATGCAAATGAAAACCTAAGACAGGACTCTGATCAATATCTAAAAGTAGTCTAGAAGAACCTTATTAGTTAGCAATTCAATACTAATGTTGCTGAGATGTTCGAACGTCATATTCTAGCAAACTTAACTTACTCTGAAACACAAGCTACTGTAGCTCATTTTTAATTAAATCAGTAAGAACCTTAATATGAGGCGCTTAACTCCTATTAGAGGTGATCAATTCCTATTGCAAACGTTTCAGTGAATCGATTCATTCGTGCTCTAATGTGTTTTGGTAGTCCGTTGCGCTCACCGCTATGCGCTCTAAGACATACTGGCCAGCGATTCGCGTCGTTTCGCTCAAACGAGTTGCAACTTTCTTATAAATTAACGGCTGACTTCGTAAGCCAATCATGTTACTAAATCGCCAAAAATTTACAATAGGCGTATAGTTGATCACGCCTCAGTAAATAATTTGATTTCCCATAGTATAATGCTACAAAGTATTCGGTTGCAAAGTTGAATTATTTTTTTATAAAAAAACCTATTACGGAATATCTTAATGTAATGTTAAAGAAAAAAGAAAAAGGAAAAGTATTTATGTAGAGATGTGAACTCTAAAAAAGTTGAACTTTGTTTTCAAGTTATATCATAGTATCAAGTTATCTTAGTATCAACTAAATGGTGTAACTCATCTTACGAGAAGGTCCCGAATACTCAATTTTTCTTGGGAATATATTTTGTTAATCGAATAATATTTTCAAGAAAGCTATTGAAATTTATGTATGACTGTACTTCTGATCTATAATTTGAAGCAACTAAACTTAATAATAATAAAGTCAAGAGCGAATATTCAGTAGAATAAATAGCAAAGCTTGCTATCTCATATCTTTCAATGTGAATCATTATGAATAATCCGTGTATTTTAAACTAACAAATTGAAAATAGCAAATACGACTAATACAGTAACCCGTACTTTTGTAATTCAAGTACCTGTTGATTCTGATATAGTCTGTGGAGGGGTTGTCGGCACAACGGCCGCAGGAGGCACTGACACCGTCGAAACTGCCACCGGGGCGACCGCAACCGCACCCGCCGGCACCGATTGCTTCACGATACACCGCGACATAACACAATATTGCTCTCACAACACAACATCAACACATAACTAGACCCAACAAAACCGCCAACAAACGTGACAAACGCATCCGACCAACACAAACATGAGACTGTCGACTCGTTCCAAATATGATGTTTTGTTTATTTTTAATTTTGGCGCCAATTTTGCGTAGTGACGCTTGGCAGCCAGTAGTACCTATCTGAATAAAGATTTATGAATTTAGTATCTCCGTGTTAATACGACAAATCTTTGCTTCGATCTGCAACTAATTAATGAGATTGTAATAAATTTTATAGATAGCTTGTATTAAATTTAAACTTTTTACGTTCATCTCACTTCAATTCCAATCTTACCTGGAGGTCTATATATTTCGAGCGTAGGTTTTCCTTTCGCGTTTGTCAGAATCATACTCCGCCGTTTCCCATTGTTCGGAAACTGTAAATAAAATAATATGTTTAATAATACTTAAATATGTAACAATATTTAATGACAAGTAAAACAGTGATAAATTAGTTTGTAGTTTGAATCACAACACAACAGCGAAGCACAGAAATCGAAAACTGCACGAAACTCGGAGAAACTTCGTGAGGTAACCTATACTGCTGCCCGGGATCCTTCTAGATTAATTTTGTAAAATTACCAATCCGTACTTAGCGCTGTTATTAAAACCTACATAAAGGAAAAAAATGTGTCATCGTGATTATGAAAATAATAAATTAATAACTCTTTGTAGATATAAGATAAAATTACTAAAATTATAAAAAATGTTGTTATTTTTTATGTATTTGAAGTAGGTTTTGATCATGAATTTGATTATGTAACCCACCTATGGCTGTTTACCATGTCAAAGTAGCATTCAAAAATATAATTGAATTAGTATTTTGGATACTTCCGAACCAGTAAAGGTCAAGATACTCGTACTGTTACAAATAATTTGTTTTCAATTTCAAACTCTTGTCTCTAGTGATTCATTTCCTTCGTAACAAATTTGAAATTGTTTGACGGAATATGAATGTGAAGAAACGAAATATGAAGAAAGGAAAAAATATTGTATGATTCATTCGTTACGATATATAATTTGGTTAATTAAAGAAAGTGATTAACAACAAAGCATTGCCTAGCAACCAATGACAGACACGAATCGACATTTTTTTATTACTGTCCTTAATTTCCACGCTAGTGAAGCTGCGGGTAACGTCTAAATTTCTATATAATTACTAGGTAGGTACCACTTTCTGTTGTAACAAAATAACACATTCCCTTCTTGTGTGAGTTTCGACGTAAACACATATTACAACACAATCATATTCTGTGCTTCAATTTAAGCGAACATTATTAAAAACTAATGACCTAAACAAACATATCTAATTGCAATGTATCTCCCACGAAATATATTAATCCCCTATATCTACTAACAGTTATAAATAGAACATACATACAACCCGCTACCACAAGGAATCATAACGATCCGATGAAAATACATCTGATCAACATTCAAACAAGGACTACTCCATAAAATATCCCAAGTCAACAACCGTATAAGGTATTCAACAACGTCAGCTGAAACTGAAGAGTTTCAAAATTTGTCACGTCTTTAGACAATGAATTATGGATTACAGTTGTGAAATAATCGATGCACTACGCTACGATCAAATAGTGACTACTTAGTGTGGGCCAGAGGTGTTGGATGACATGCCGACATTCTAACGATTTATATATTGGTGCAATGAAACAGAAATCGATCGAAAATTATGTATAACATATACATAAACGCTGTAAATATTCGATAATAAACATATACATAAACACTCACACACACATACCCCCGCAGTAGGATACCCTGTGTCGCGGGAGGCTTGGACAGTACAAATAACACCAGGAAACCAGGTCCTCTTGCTTCAAAGGCAGGGTCACTACCAACCCTAGTCCAGGGCTGTCAAATGAAGCAAAGAAGTCCCCTGATGGTAAGTAGTCAGTGTGTTACTGGTAAGGAAATTATAGTTTAAAATTGAAATGTGTACAGATAAAATGCAGACCTTTAAATTTGAATATTAATCTTTGTCATATAGTTTAAAATGTGTTGATGCAATGCAATGCAAAATTAGATCTATAGAGAGTCCTCCGTCCCTTTTCCACACGCTTTTAAGTGTATAATTTAGAACTACCACCCAATATTAGAAAGGGACAAAAGGCTCCTTGAGTACTATTTTATGGGAGCGAATTATTATCGCGTGTACTCAATGCTACTTTAAGCCTCTACCTAAGTTACCGGTCACGAAAATATAAGAAAGAAAGAAATAAAATACCAGCTCTCAAGCCCCTAGTAGAAACATGACAGGTCATTGACTTCGTGACTAAAGTGGTAGTACCTACTACTTCCTACTTTTAATGATTACTACCTAGTAATACCCGTAATATTAAGAAGAAATAATATCATATTATCGATTATCTTTACGCGAATGCGTACTATCAAACAGGGAAATATAGAAAGTATTTCCCTATCTCCTCTATCTTATGAAGCCTTGGTTTGCCGATTTGGGATAGGGGTTAGTACTTTAGGCCGCCCAACACGTTCAAGATTAAAAAAAAAACTATTTACCGTTTATATATAGTAAATATAGTAAAAAAACTTTTTACTATATACCGTATTACTAACAATTTAACTAACTACTACGAACCATCTACGGTACTCTCTAGAGTCCTATTCGAGGTTTGTCAAGGGTGTCCATGGGCGATAGGGCATGATGGCACTGCAGACTCGTTTGCTATTCTTATTTCAAAAAAGAGTAGAGGAGATACCATAAAATAATAAGATTATGTTGTATAAAGTGACGTCGTGATATACAAATAATAATAAATATACTATATATTTATATAGTAAGGGTTTGACTAAGCTACGGACGGACGATATAACGAAACTATGAAGGTTTCCTTTTGACTACAGAACCCAAATAAACATTGCTGGTCATTCGTGTAACCACTGGCCGTATGTAAACTTGCTTTTGATTACAATTGATCCAAGCCAAAGGAAATATGAACTTAAAGTACATTGGAAGCGTTTCGAGCTGAAGATAGGAATTCTAAGGCGTATTGGAATAACAACCAAAGAATTCACAATTCACATGTTTTAAAACGTGACTCCTGTATATTTTTATACGACAAGGACTCACATAAATAATTGCTCTCATTGTTTTCATTCCTGTTCAAATTTCGAATAATGGTTTAAGAATTCACCTTCGATTTTCAAATTTTATCTGTGACGTATTTGTTTTTAATGCATGATAATGATATGACGTTTTATATGTCGCCTGTATTCCAAATTTAAAAATATAAGATGGGTCACGTGTTACAGAGCAGCTTTAAGTATGATGAAAGATTATGGACATTCATTATTTCATTGGTATATTTTACAGGTTAAATAAAACATGACATGTAATGATAGAAACAAACAATTATTCTTTACTCTTTCGTATTCTAGTTTCGGTTTAAATATTTCAACAAGATAAATATGGAATGGAGAAAAATATGTAATGGAAAGAAATATTTTGTTCAGTACTTCTGCTCATAATGAATGTCTTTTATAATCAGTTTTATTTCTCGGTGAAGAAAGTAATTTGAATTTAGAATACATATTGAATGACAATTGCATCGGTTGAGGAATCAAGGAACAATGAATATTATTACTCATTAGTAAGTTTTCACCGAATTTCGAAAATAGCTGTTGGATATTCGACCCCAATTTATGTACATTTGTATGTCCACCACGTCTCAAAAACTACTGAGCCGAATTGAATTAAATCTTCGTTATTTAAATGCATATTTTATACAAAAAAAAATAGTTTTATATTAGTAGAAATTAATGAAGAAAAAAGCAAAAGTCCTTCGAGAGACGAGAAATGCGGAAAGATAAGTTCAGTATAGTTACAAATACATTAATCAAGGAAAAAAAGAAATGCTGCCAATGTGAAATAGGGTTTGGAAATACGATTTAAGATTGAATTTTGAACATAAAAACTATCTGTAATACTTTATTTTTATAAACTATTGCACGTGTGTATTGTGTAAGTGCATCCAAAGTTATTGTACGAAGAAATAACCAAAACAAGTGCTTTGACCGAAGGCGTTGTCAATATTTGGAGAAAAATATCCTTCTATATAACTATATATGTATGCAGCACAAATTTTTCGCTCTGCGTTCAAAATTCGACCGTAATACTATCAAACCAAGGTTTAATTCACATTGAACACATGCTATTATAATTATTACATTCAACTTGCACTTCATCGTGTAAACCTTTACTTTACTAAATCTCATACTTCTCGTAGAAGTTATAGGAATAGTATTAAAAATCATTTTTCGTTTTATATTCACTTTATTTAATGTATAATTTACTTATATAATGTAACATGTACATATACAATTAACACATAAAATATAATAGGTATTAACTAAGATTAAACTCTATTACCACCTTCACAAACTCAAACTCTAAAATCTATGTTCTTAACTTCTGAAATCTGAACATGCATAACCATATTTTTTTATTACCGTCATGTCCGTCCATCCGCGACTTAACTCAATACTTGCCAGAAAGCATTGATTTTATATAGATATATTTACTTATCTATAGGTACATATTTATAATATCAACAAAATAATAGAAGTTATTTTGAGCCAAGCTTCCTTCCCTCCAAAACAACTAAATGGTGTTGAAAAAAAACAAGCGTTGAAAAGAACGAATTCACAACATTAGTATATTAATGAAATTTGGAAAGAAATCTCCTACAGTTATTATATTAACAAGTTAACGAGTAATCGTCGATCAGTTAAAACAACAAAACCGTGCACTAAGCGTGGCTCGACTCACACTTGGCGCCTTTTAGGAAAAACCTAAATAGCTGACACAGACATTCCACTAAATACTTAGTAATACAGATAATAATTAAAATATTGTTAACAATAAAAAAAATCTTCCATGTACTTTCCAATTATAACTAAAAATGGCTGTATGCAGTCGGTTACCTTGACATTTGGTTATTCCAAAACGATCGCAAGTTGACCTTTATGACCTGACCGAGTCAAGGGTTATTCTATAGACAACTACGGACTTTACAGATATTTTGATTTACGTATAAAGAACTTAAGGACTTGTAATATAGATACTATATTAAGTTATTTAAACAAATTTAATTTTTAAACAATTTTTTAACATTTTTGTATGTTATGCGATTTATTTTTCATAATATAAAGACGTTATATTCAAGTCAATTCACGTTGGTTACGAATGATTATTATTTTTTAAAAGACTTCTCCAATTGATATTTATGTTTTTTTGTAAGGA
>DWPA01005920.1:0-11384 GCA_018251375.1 Calpodes ethlius
GTGATAATTAGCTAGTAATACGCACATAACTTTTTGAAAATTAGAGGTGCGTGCAGGATTCGATCTCACGCCCCCACCTTTGAGGAATCAACATTCGAACCACGAGGATGTCACTGCACATATGATTATGTCAATAAAATAATTAAATTAAAACATATTCAAATTTAAGACGAAATGAAATGAAATCGTCAAATCATACAACAAAAACATCTTTACATTATATATTTAAACTCCATTGACTACTATAAAATTACTGTACAATATTATTATTATTTGATGTTCCAGCAAGGGATGCGGATTCCAAGGGCCAATGCGACCGTATCTGATCTATTGTAGCCATGTCCGTTTAAGAGTTAGACCTGGTCACCAACTCCCACAATTTTAACCTTACGTTATCCTTGAAATCAAACCCAGGACCTTTACAGGTTATCCTGCGACTGAACCGTGAAACATTAAATCGTTATAACAAATTGATCCTATTCATGAAATAGGTAATAAAAACTTTCAAGACAACGCCCGTCGGCCCGAGCGTCAGGAAAAGTAAATGTTATCAATTTTTATAACACGTCGCGAACTTCCGCAAATATTCATCTCGGGCTGAAACGTTATAAATTATTGAGCGAGCGTATGATTTACAGCTGTATCGCACTAGCGCGGGTGGCCGCCGCCGGACGGGAAATATAACCGCTCGGATATATCGGTCTTGTGTTTTATCACTTGTTTTAAGTTCTTAAGTTTTGTGCCTTAATGTTGTAAGTCCTACTTAACTGACTGAACGTTGGTTAACTTTGGTAAACATAAATTTTCATCATCATCATCATCACAACCTATTATTGTCCCACTGTGCTCGGGTCTCCTCTCAAGACAACATAAATTTTACATTTACAAAATACCAGGCCAAAAACTACTATTATTGGTGATTTTTTTCATGAATACCGATTTTTTTCATAATAAGCAATATTTTTGAGATTATCGCGGTCAGACAGATTAAGTTAGGTTACAGTAAAATTTATAGGAAATAAAAAATAGTTAATAGTGTAATAATGTTTATAATTCGAATTAGCCGGTGATTTCTGCACAGCTAGGGATAGTTAAGAGTGAAATACAACAATTCTCAGTATAACTCTTTATCCTTTTATAAATTGGTAAGTGCATAATTTTTTTTTTTAATTTTTCTCTGTTATAACACGATTTATAAGGCCTTATATTATCTGTAATGTTATTAAATTGGCTGTCAAGTTCAATACATATAATTAGACATTTGAATTAACTGCAAATGTTATATTATTTTTATTTATACCATTAAGGGCTGTATTTATTTTGAATAGAATAAAAAAACCTATTATTTAGAAAAGTAGGTGATTCCTGATTTTCGCGCGTTCGCCGACTAAAGTCCGCTAGTGTGAAACTCTGTTATTATTCGTCGGCGGCGGTCACGTGCGGTCAGTTGGTTTTATTACGTTTTTTCCAGGAAATTGGGGAACAGCCGCGGAGCCGGCAACACGTTTTCTTCTCGATAATATTTTATTAAGAGCAATATAGCAACGCGTGTGATTGCGCCCTTTGTTTTGTAAAACGCACTTGTGAATGAACCTTTATATTTTGGAAAATTAACTTAAAAGTTTGACGATTTTCAATTAGATTGTCTGGTATTGTTGTGATCTGGAGAAGATTGTGATAATATAATCTTGTCATTAGTAGAACTACCTAACGAAGGAGTTTCAGGTTCGATTCCTGGTCGATGTGATATACATTACAGTTAAGTAAACCTTGCTGCTGTTTCTATGTTGTTCTCAAAGCAAATATATAAATAACTATTCAAATATTAAGCAAAGGTAGCCTAGCTGTTCGAACGTTGGTTTCTCGAACAAGGAGGACGTGAGTTCAAATCCTGCACGCACCTCCATTTACAAAAAGTTACGTATTGTGTACTAATCCTTATGTACCTATTCAGTAATCTAATCTGTATATATGTGTGTATTATATAATGGGACTTATGTATATATGTATGTAGTACTCTTAGTTAGTAGTTAACTAAAAGTATTTAGTTCTATTTTAGCACCTGCTGTCAGATTCCATACATCCACCCAGGGTTGACTGTTAGACAATGTCTTCAGTCATTAAATTTAGTTTTTTCTATATTTTTTGCAAGAGGTGTCTTAAATATAAAAAAATTAAAAAAAGTCATTTTAATTTCATGAAACTCCTTAAAATATTTAAAATTTTTTGAAAAATATTTTTTTTCTTTCTATTTATAACCACTTTACATTCAGTATATTGACTTAAAACAACGTGACAACCCTACTAGTTAATAAAATATTGATAGAGTTCTAGTGGCCAGTAGTGACCACTATTTCAACATGAAAAATAACACCTGCCGTTAGGACCTAGGGGTTCATTGACAACTAATTCCTGTCTGTCTGTCCACATTCCTTCCACTATTTGCATTTACGCTAATAATAAACGCACAAACAGCTGTGAACTAAGGTTATTCATTTAATATAATATTTAACATAATTATACTTATTATATTCCGTATGAAATTATTTTGTATAAATGTTTAACTTATTGAATTGCTTATCGAACGATTTCTTTAATTCAATGACTTGTCCATTAAAAATTTAAAAAGTTCAATTCTAACAACCAGAAAGCAAACATCAATCTATGTCGTAATTATATATATATATATGTGTATGTATATATTAAAGACACCTGTAGTATTATAGCGTTCTTCGTGAATATCTGTTTAGCTTCATGGTAGCTGGTAGATATTGGGTTAATGATCAAGCTGGTTAATATACGGTGATATGTTCTACTATGGTCAATAAAGTTTAATAAATAAATAGATAATGAAATTACTGCCTCTATCAGAAAACAAATCTGTCAACAAATTGGTTCCTATTATTAGGATATAGTTTAAATATATTGATATGTCAGTTGTGCAACATTATATTGTTATTTTATTAAATTATTTTCGTAACTTACTACTGTTGAATAATTGATAGATTTGACGTCATACGGATAACTTAAGTTATCGGACAAATAGGGTATCTCTATCCATTTTATCCCTAAATTTAATGACTTCAGCTTGGATTAGACACAGATCCATTGACTAGATAGACCTAGATCATTAACTGTGACCTCAGAAAAAAAAGCTTTTGGAACCCTAACCAGAACCTTCGTAAAATCTAAAGCTAAAAGGCATCTGATAAGGTTTTAAATAATATATATATCTAGAACAAACTATGGAAGAAAATCCATAAATTGTGAGGGAGCATAACTTTATAATAAGCTACCCGAAAACATTAAAGGTGTGCACCCATTCAAGGCATTCAAAATTAAACTATCACAATATATATTAACAAACATTAGATAAGGAAATGACTGCCTTGAGTGGGAAATATTGTTATACTTATTTTATTTTGAGTGACTAAAAATGTACGTAAGGACGGACAATTAGACACTTTATACTCGTATGTAAGATTTTTTCTCATGTAAGTGATATTGTCTTTGTTGAGAAAATAAAGTATTTAAACATTAGTAGTTTGTCGTTGTAATACTATACATTATAATAATATATTTCTATGTAAACAATAACTTTTTTGTGAATATATACACATATATTTCTATGTGATAGGTTTCTTCTAAACGGTTTTAATACTTTTAACGATTTTTTGTAATTAGATAGTCTTTTAATATTACAATTGATCTAGGTAAGTGTCATCTCCGCGATGATCCGTTTTCACATGAAAATATACATCAATGTTTTTCAGTAATATCATTTGTTATTGAGTAAAAAATCGCTGGAATTCAAAAACAGATGGCGCTGTGATCATTAGTTTGAACCTACTCGCCGACGGTGAGACAACAGCCGTAATAATGTTATCTCGGCGAATCCTCGCTCCTCGGGGTGACGTTACGGCGCGCTGTTCGACCAACTTGTTAGTACAGTTTTAGTTATACAGGTGATGTTAACTTAACGTCAACGTTAACTTTATCTTCATCTGTACTTATCTACGGTCCCGTAACCTAGTTGGTAGTGACCCTGCCTGTGAAGCTAAGGGTCCTGGGTTCGATTACTGACCGGGGCAGATATTTATGTGACAGATAAATATTTGTTCTCGGGTCATGGGTGTTAGTGATGTGTTATTTGTGTTGTCCATTCCACCTGTGACACAGGGAATCCTATTACGGGGGTACAGTGTGAGCATTTATTATTATTCTATTATGTATGACCGTTGAATCCATGAATACTTGACAAACAATTTGACATGTTTGATTGCAGCGAGCGGACAGTCCGGTGCTCGTCGGTGCTGATCGGCGCGCTGGGGATCTCGCTGATCGCGCTGGCGGTGTACACCACGGTGCTGGTGCTCACCGAGTACAAGACGCCCAGGCCCTGCGTCAGCGAAGAGTGCGTCGGGACCGGTGAGTCAAACCTTAACAATTCGCTTCTTGTACCTTTGATCCAGGCTGTAATTGGTCGGCATCCGTTGTACTTAGTGCCCACGCTGAAAAAACATTATGAGAACGTATAAAGTTTATTACAAAACGTTCAATAATACTTTAATTACAGTGGAATTTTAAACTGGTACAAGTATTATAAAAACGAGACAACATTATGGTAATTGCAGCGATCTGCATACGCATCAATCTTTTCCATAATTAAATCCTCTGTTACTGTGATATAAATATTATAAAAGTGACCCATCATTTCTTAGGCTGTGTTATAATGGAAAACGTTGCTGGCAATATTGTGATTAGTTATTGCATCTACTGACTCCCATCTTATGAGGGACTCTTGTATCGGAGACCACATTTTGAAAATAGGATCAAAGTAAGTTTTAGAATGAAATGTTTAAGAAAACTTGCGCTGATTAGATATTTTTATGAATAAAAGTTGAAATGAGCAATATTAATTGAATACAATAAAACTTTAATACCTAATTGACGGAAGCAGAACTTAATTTTAAAATATTTAATAATTCTAATCGCTTGGTATATATCAATTCGTTATATAAATAAATATAATAGTAATCCATACCAATATCATAAATACGAAAGTGTGTTTTTCCTTCTTTCATAACGCAACGGAACGTCGTTATGGTGTGATTTTTGGTTTGGAGACAGTTGAGAGAACGATGCGTACTATAGGATACTTTTTACCGCGAAAAAAACATATGATTTCTGTGGATCCATTACGATATTTCAGCAAAATGAAAAAAAGAGCATTGCGGTTGCCTAGCGCCCAAAGATAGAAAGGATTGAAAACATTTTTATTGTAGTTGTTATCTCACACGCGTGCGAAGCCGCGGGCACCATCTAGCATCAGTATAATAGTGATAACATTTCCAGATAAAATAATTTATTTAAAGAATGACTTCGATGTCCACGTGTATGTAATGCCTTAGATGCGGGTTAAGATTATCTGCATGTGATCCATCTATAATTAATTTAATTGTACTTACAGAAGATTGCAACATTTACATAGCCAACTAATAACTAAATGAGGGTTGTCTAATGCAATAAGTAAATGAGGATGTATTTGTTTTTATTTCATTATCCGTCGCTATAGGTCAGAAGTCATTATTTCCATACACAATACCTATTCCTCTAAATATACTTAATAACTTTAATTTTACTCTTTATTTAGTAAAAATATTTATATGAAAATTATTATGAAATATGATATATTGCTACACTTTTCCAATACAATATATTTTAACTATCCGGAATCATATTAAAAATATCTGAAAAATGTTAGCAAAAACCCTAAGATACATTAAGCAACCAACCAGCTAACAAAATGAGACTCCGCGGGATCACTGCCGCAGATCGGTATTTATCAAAGTCCCCTATAATTGTGCTACTATCTGTCATACTTTACCACCCACTCTACTTATCGATAAGTTACGTAATTCAATTAATATTTTACGACATAATTACGGACGTACAGGGGACCATTAGCCTACACTTTCACTCGGCAATTAAAGCCTCATCTAGCACTACAAAAAGTTATTACTTGGTGAGTACTTACTTGATAGTTTATCAATATTCTAAAAACACTCTCCATGTACCTTGAGCATGTACATTTGAGCTATAATTATATTTTTTAATACAACTTTTACGCCGATCAGTTTATTATTTAACTAAGAGTTAATAAATCACCTATTAAACTCATATCTGACATAATTTTGGTCTTACAGCAGAAGGTGCTTCTATAGTTGTATTAAATATAATAGCAACTATTTCACCGACTGTCTAGTAAAACCTTTCGAACGAAGAAAATATTTAACAGTAATCAGGAGGAGGGTCTACACTTACATTTTAAAATCAATTTACCTTTCCATCTGTGCAGCAGAATTCTTACGTATCATAATTGATATAAAATATCATCAGGCGTTATCTCATGCCAATCATTAGGTATTTAAAATCTTAACAATAAAAATAATTAAATAATTATAGGTTATAATTAACAAGGTGTCGAGTTCTTCTTTTAAATATTTGCATACCTCTGCCAGAACGATTCTCTGTCACTTTTATAATACGTAACAAAAGTAAAAAATACCTAATTCCTAATAATTTAATATGTTGTATACGTGGTATAAAATACAATGAACAGATATATCGTACGTAAAAAAATACGTTTCAATGAAATATCCACCTATTAATTCGTCCATACACGATACATTCAGTGAATATCAAAACAATTATACTTATTAGAAACATTTTACTCACTATTTCCGAGTTAATACTGTTAATAATGTCATCTACGCGACAATAAATATGTACTCGTGCATCGTACGAAACGAAGTAGAAGATGTTCAAATAAAAAAAATTGTATACCACTTTTGTCGGTGTGATTGTGACAGATGGACCGACGGACGAACACATAGACAGACTTGACGACATTATAAGGGTTCCGTTATGACTTTAGAATTATAAAAATTCTGATTTTGGCAATTCTCTCTCTTACTCTCTTTAGAAACCCAAAAAAAAAAAATGAATTGTACTATACAAACATTTCAATTCTGTCCTATTCATCGAATTGGACGTCATCACAACAAACAAAAAATGTGGGCGTAAGCATTAAACTTGTACTAATAAACAATACCTTAGTTAATCGAAGCGTAATACCGTTAAGTTATTAGACCACAAAAATAAAATGTTTTGTTAAAAACTGTGATAAGGTTGACAGTTCAGTGTCAAAGAGACACGTTGCTTTAAAGTGGAGCAGAGTGGTATATTTAGGTAGCAATGAATAATTATTTTCAGGGTTTGACTAAGCTGGCCCTCTGTATTGCGATAAAACTTGCTACTCGCGGTATAGTCTGTTCTCAACAGTGTTATCATTAAACGAAAGCGCAGGCAACATGTTATCTTGCCCGCGCAAACATTAATTATATGCCGGTAGACTGGTTTTGTTTACATAACAAATAAGCAGTGATAATATGTGGTTCGAACGTTGGTCCATCGAACATGGGAGCATGAGTTCGAATCCTGCACGCACAACTAATTTTCATAAAGTTATGTGCCTATTACAAGTAAATTGTTTGGTGAAGGAAAACATCGTTAGGAAACCTGCCCACCTGAGAGTCATTCATAATGGTCTCGAAGGTGTGTGAAGTCTAACAATCGGCCAAACCAGCGTGGTGAACGTGGCCTGTACCCTCCTATTGTGAGTGGAACAGTTATGGGTTTTGATTATGAACAAATATTAGCATACCTACATTACGGTACATACGAATCACATCAGATCCCTGAAGGGAAACGTGTAGGGAACACTGGAACCCTAAGATTGTAAAGGGGTCTGAAATAAGACTAATTAACTTTTTTTATACATTATTTAAGTTTAAATAATTACTTGTGCGATTATTTTTATCTCTAATTGCTAAGAATCTGAACGAAGTAAGAATAGCCAAAATTTTTAATACTTTGAAACTTAGTTGATGAATTTATTAATTAAACTCAAGTAATGACTACAACTTAACTACAGATGCAAGTGTAAGTGCCTTTGATTTTCAGTTTTACAGAAAAAGTAATGTTTCATAAAGTCTTAGATTCGAACCTTGCACTCTTTGTTTACTCCGCACCCGACTATCACCGCTCACGTTACCATTGCAAATAGTATTAATTACTGCAAACTATAATATTGAATGAATTAAAGTGAATCATTGGGAGTAATATATTTGTTGTCGCGTGTAAAACATACGGGGTGGCGCAGTAGCTTAGGTACGTGGTACCAGCGGCACGTGCAATAAATATGATCTGTTGCGTCATTAACGGCGTATATAAGTTATTAGATGTGAAATTCTGAAGCTCTCGTGACCAAGAAATTGCTTCAAAACAACACGCTGTATTGCATGCGTGGGCGGCGGGCGCCAGAATACTCAAATGGCGTGTGCGCAGGTGGTTCATCTCGATCTTGCATACTTCCTGATCGGTGTGATACCGCGTCGCTTTTAATATTAGTGTTTATGTTTGAGAAGCGAGTATATGTTAATGTTACTCGGGCACTGTACCAGTTAGATTTAGCAACAGCCACGCTTCATGTTCTTAAAAAATAATAATAAAAAATATTTTTCCGCAACTTCCACTGTATCGGTAGCCGTTTACACCGCCGAGGAATAATTTATATTTATATAAGTAGTTCATAAACTAGTTTTGCATCGTTGCACTGATCTTTCACCCCTATAAAAAGTATATTTAAATCTATAAATAAGTAAATTTATCTAAGTATGTATTACAGGTGTCTAGACAGATAACACGAACAAAAGGGAATAAAATTAATCATTATTAACTTAATTGACCTACATCACCTACGACATCATGATGCAACAGTCACCGTAAGTTACTCGGTGGAGGAAAATTAGTTCTTCTAGGATTGGTATTCCACGTGTCCCAATAGGTGTAGGTACCTCGGCTATTGCGCCGTTTTTGATGCCCGATACACTTGCATTAAATAATAATATACAATTAAATCGATGCGTAATACATTGGAATCTGTGTGCATAAAAGTCCGGCGCAGTTGAACTTTTTTATTTATCGACACGTGGATTGAATAATCTCATCTGTTTATGGTGGCACCACGTCCACGCCATCGCGGCATCGCCCGCGTCGATAACGGTGTTTATTGTAACGTGTAACGTTACTGAAGATGTGCTGTGGGTACTTCATGAATACTTGGGTGTGAAACGTGCTTACCACCTGGAGTACAGTGGCCCATGCAGTCTTGTGTACATTTCACTTGTAAAACGACTCGTCAGTTTGGTGACAATTAGGGTAAAAGGTCATTCTCGTGAGAGTTCCTAATGAAGTGGCAACAAAGTTCCGATAGGTTTAAACCAAAATTACTCACATGAAACCAGCGACCCAAAGTTTTGTAGTTAGTCTTGGTTAAATAACACTTCAATACATGTTTCTGCAGGAATTCTGATCAGTACGATGATAAGAAACTCACTATGAGCTTTGTAAATTTGAAACAATTACCGAAACATCTTAAGATCGTTTGCAAATATCAATTAACAACAAGACAGTGAGAAACATGCTTGCAATTTTTTTATAATTATACCTACTTATTATAGTTTTTTGTTTGAATTACGTAGCAGGCGGAAGTTTTAACCATTGTCGTCAATGAAACCGAGATTACGTAGAATACGAGCACTATTCCAAAATGAATACTTAAATTGGTACAAAGACAGGAAGTTGGGTTATTTTTGGAATCTTTTACGGAAAGATTAATTAACAGATTATTCGTATACATAATGAAGCTATATCTGATAGGTCACTGAACCTTACTAAACAAAGATTTCGGTTACCAGATTGTCGCGTGGTCCAGTTTGACGTATTGCCTGTGCAATCACTTTGATATTAATCGGGGACAAATATCACTGAGTTATCAAAATAATTAATTGAAAGCTCCTAAACTAAAAATTTTGAAACTTTGTTAGTCTGATGTCTTAATTCAATCGGAAAGAAATTACTTTGGGCTTAATTGAAACGGAGTGGCAAGAAGAAGAGAATTAGACCAAACTCGGTTTCGATTGTTATCGAGATAACCGGTTTTAACTGGTATTACCATAATGCTATGGAGGTCTTTAACGGGATCATCGCTTAGTTCTTTGCCCGACTATCCAGAGTATACTGGGTTCTCAAAGTATCAATGAATACTGAAGTGAAAATACCAAAATGCTTTTTGCCCACAGCCTCAAGAATTCTTGCAGCTTTAAACAAGGACATGGATCCCTGTCAGGATTTCTATGAATTTGCTTGCGGAGGATGGATCAAGAAAAATCCAGTACCAGAATGGTCAACGTCGTGGGACCAGCTGGCGAAGCTGCGCGAGCAGCTAGTTTTGGATCTGAACGAACTGCTCGAGGACAAGGAAGAGGAGGAGCTGCCGAAGAGTGTGCTGAAAGCTAAAGCACTTTATCGGACATGCATCGATACTGGTTCGTTTCTCCTTTCTGTTACTTGTTCTTGGTTAAATCTCCTTTTCATTAACCACTAATTTAACTAATATATTCAAGATACCAATTTCAAAAGTTAATCAGTAATTTTTCTACACATTAGGGAAATTCCAAGTCAAATCCATAAGTTTTACGATTAACTAAATAGTCCTTTCCTAAAGTTATGATTGTTTAATAAGTTTGAAGTTAAAGTTCTCTGCGTATCTTTATTATCATATCATATATCAACAGATAAATTAGAAGAAGGTGGCATTAAGCCGATCCAGAATCTGCTAGAGAAGCTGAACCTTCCTCCCTTACCACCTGGCGAACCCAGCACGAACTTCACGTGGGAGGAGGTGGCCGGTCGCGGTAGGCGGATGCTTGGCCTCAACGTGCTGCTCAGCGTGCAGGTCGCCGAGGACGTCAGAAATACCAGCAGGAACCGCGTTGTGGTACGCACATCCTCATTATATTACAGAACTACTACGTGTTATTAAGTCGGTGCGGACTATAATTATCCCTTAGCTCCTTCTGGGATTAGATATACGAGTATACTGGCACCGAAATAGACATCACATAGAATAAAACATAATACAATAAAATTAAAAAAGCTTTCAAATAGCATTTTTGATTCGTGAAGAAACACGAAGACTATTCTTATAACTGTTGAATTGGCTTGGCATAAGTGCATTCCGAGTCGTATTAATGAGGAGAGAAAAATTATGAAGTATGTAAAATTATTGTTTTCAGTAACCAGTAATTTTGTCACATTGTGTTTAAATGTACGTATCGAAAGGTTTCGATCGGCTGTCGACGTGGGAAAACATAAAAAAATTTAAGCCACAATCAATCGATGCCATGAGAATATTTTGTGTGGAACGTTTTTCTCACGGATGTTATTTTGAAGCATGATGTGACAAAATTACTGGTTAC
>DWPA01005921.1:0-11383 GCA_018251375.1 Calpodes ethlius
CGTGACACAGTAAATCCTACTGCGAGGGTATGAGTGTATTAGCGTTTATTCATTTATTTATTATTTATTGTTTGTGTGGAGACAGTTGGAAGGTTAGCTAGAACCATAGCATTTTTTTCAAAACCATCTCAATTCTACCAAATTAAAGGAAGTGTTTAACAATAAAGCGTTACCTGGCAACTAATGATTTAATGGGACCGTTTTTATAGCTAGTATTTTTTTCCCGTGTGGGTGGATTTTACAAGTGGTGGGTAATATCTCGTCAGCTTATAAATTAAATGTCTCCTCCGTATTAGAACAATCCGGAACCAAACACTAGGACTTTTCAACTTGCTCTCACCAAACAACTTTTGATTGCAATCGACGTTTCGTTTTGTCATTGTTATTGTTATATAACATTGTTATTTTGTTAAATGTCATAGAGTTGACCTATGTTAGAGCAACGCCGATAAAATGAACTCACTTCTATGTGCGCCGTCAAGCCGAGTGAGTTTGAAATAAAATTTATTGCTGATATTTTACACTTGAAATATTTTATCAGGTGAAGGTTTATATACATAACAAGTATATCCTCAACTCTTTGATATTTGACGTGACTGCTTTGATATTTTTAAGGCGTACAAATGCTTGGCAGCAACAAAATATTTTAATAAAACGGCAACCGGTGTGGCGCAATTATTATCACACTGGACCGCCATTAGAATGGTCCTGGTTCGATCCTCAGCGAAATTTGAATAGGAAGTTTGCATATATTTTCTGAGTCTGGTTTTGCATGTTCTTGTCTGTATGTGTTGTCCACGTCACCCACGACACAGGGAATCCTAGTGAGGGTCTATAAGCGTGTAACGATATTTATTTATTTATAATTCTTGCAATAAAATTTTTAGTGTCAATATATATGTTATATTTATTTATGTATCGCCTAATATTTGTATTTTAACTGTATCCAATACTGTAAATTAAAAAAAAATATACCTATATTTTTATCATTTATTTTATTGATGACAATAAATCTAATCAACATCGACCAAAATAATCGTTTCATAAATAAGGGAGAAAGAAGGGTGTAACTGAGTGACATTACCCTATGTATATATACAGATTTCAGTTATATACGAAAAAAAAATGTTTTCATCAAGTCTAGCCTTATACATAAGGTTTGTATACCCATTTACTTATGTATGTATAGTAGTACATTCTTAAGCCTATAAAAAGTCTATAAACTTAACTGAAAGTTGTTCTAAGTCACAAGAATACAAATCGTTTTTAAAATTAGTGTAGACGAAAACGATTTTCTAATTAATAAAGATTACAAAAAAAGCGACGGATAAAAACATTTTTAAGATGTTTTAGGATCGTTTATACATTGTCAAGCGGTTTATTCATCGCATACACCGAATAAAACCTATCTAGTCTTGTAATGGCTTTGGAAGTTTGATTAGTTCTTAAACTTTTCTGAATATTTAAATTCAAAGTTATAATAAGACACAATAGTCGATCACTCAGTCTCAACTGTACGGCGCGAGTTTCGTTTAAAATTAATCTGCGCTATTTCGGATTGCGAGATTCTGTTCCTTCAGCATGCGAGTGCGATTATTATTATGATCGCCTGATAATAGGATTTTCTTAATTAAACTGTGAACATATTAAGTAAAAAGTTATTTATTATCACAGCTTCTAACTGTTGTATAGCTTAGCTCGGGTCTCTTCACACATATGGGGAATACAGGCCATAGTCCACCGCACTAGCGAACATTAAAAATAATTCTCAAGAGTGCAGGTTTACTCTCGATGATTTCACTTATCGAAGCGATTATTAACTTGTTTATTAGAGGTGCGTGGTGGATTCAAAATGAGGCCACGCTTGAGAAAACCATCGTTCAAACGACTAGTCTAAGCTACTTATATACTTATAGAAAGATGCGCAAAAAATCACAATGAAACCCCGTTTAATCTGTCCGAGAGATGGAGTACTTTTGTGTTCATATTTGATTTGAAAAAATATTGCATAAACCGCTCCACATTTCTTTAATCACTCATTCAGTCTCTACCGCCGAGTTCGAATTTGTGGCATTTAAGAGGCACAATGGACGATCAGTCATTCACGCGCAGCGAGTTTCATTTAAAATTTATCGTCGCTATTTCGTATTCGCATCTGAATGCAAACTTCCACTGAGTTTCTTAGATATGCAGCTGCTATTTCTGTCGGAATGAGAAGGGTGAATTGTAGTTAACTGCTTAATAATTATTGGTGTAGAAGTAGATGTTTTAATAGTTTGAGGTTAAAGGTTCGGTGCTTCATTGAGCTTAAGGTCGCGGTACATCTTGAACAATGAATCCTTCTATTGGTCGTAGATGAATCCCGTATCTTTCAGTTTTACTCCGTACTAATATGGTAAGGTATTTTTACCTGCGTCCAACCTCCTTCAAGATTCAACTGAGGTATTTGTTACGTTTTTCGATGACAGCTTCGAAGTCCTAGTTTTAATTCTATTTGGCCGGCTACGTGTCAGTGAGTCCCTTAAGTGTCATTGACATGGGCTAAGGTGACCACGTCTCATCAGCTGCCCAGTCGGCTCTTTTGAGGGTTATTCACATAAAAAGCTTGTTGAATTGTATTTTAGCAAGTAACATACCAAGAAAATAACTTTCCTTATTTACACTTTTATTACGTCACTATTTTCAAACTACTATACCTTAGATATAAATCTCGGAAAGCACCTCTCTAATCATTGACCGAACTACAAACTTACTTTAAATAAGTCTGTGGTATTTAGGATCTAGATCTAACGTCTTATTTCTAAGTGTTCAGAACCCAACACTATTAAACAGTTGTCTCAACAACGAAGTTGTTTAAAGTAAATTGTTTTAGTAACTTTGTCCTGTTTTAATGAAAACTGAAAGATTTTTGTTACGTAAAAGTATCTTTATAATAGTACATGAAGTAAAACCTTTGTACCCATTTTAGAATAATGCATGCATTTAGGAGTCTTGAGAAAAGTGAAGTGAAGCTAAATTTAATCATAATAGAATATTAAAAATTTACAACGTAAAGTTACCCTTCGCTACGCTGAATTAAGGTCGAATATCGAACGCGGAGCGGGTTTCTAGAAGTTATAATTACTTTAAATGATAATTCGAATTGACTCTTGTATACATAATCAAGTTAAAGTAATTACTTTTGTTATAAATTAGGCAACTATTTTTATTCAATAGCTTAGAATTTGAACGAAGTAATAACTATCAAAATTTAGAATACTCTTCAAACTAGTTGTTTAAGTCATAACTTTAACTCCAGCTATTATTCTAACTTGACTATAGATACAAGTGTAACCAACATTTAAGTTTGTGGATGTGTTTTAATGAACTAATAAACGTTTTATTGGTATTATGTACTTGTAATAATGATAATGACGAAGCTATTACAACAATCGGTTATAGAATCAATTTAATTTTAAGTTATTACTGTAGAACAAAGTCGATAGTAATTATCAAATTCCTAATGGCTTCGTCATTCGTAAGTAATTGAATATGGCCACATTCATACCGTTTGATAGTAATTGTCAATCGAAACAAAACTATCAGCCTATTACATAAAGTTTATTATACAACAACAAAAATATTTATTGATTTTTATAGACATAATACATATTAGCTCAAATTGTTTCACGAACCAAATTACACATAATAACAATTATATTGTTGCTGAGAATAACAACGTTCCAAATTTAAAAAAATAATATTCGAAAATATTGAATATTTTATTACAAACTGAAGGGTGACAAGTAATACGTCATGTTTATTACAATATCAATATCATAATTCTTTTATGGCCCCATATGGGTCTGTTTTATATTTACTCGACTCAATTTTGTATTACACAATTTATTTTAAAGCGCCATGTTTCTGCCATTTAACTGAATTGTTCTTCCATTTTTAAAACAAGCAAGAAATATCCGAGTAAAGAAACGCAATGAGTTAAATTCTCTACAGAATAAGCACAGCTACTTCCAAGTAAATTAAGCTTTTCTACACTCGCTAACAATCTAGACGTCAAGTAGATACAATTCCACGACTAATTTCTTCTACTTTATAGTCGTTTAAGGCATTATTACGTGTTCTTTAACCTAACATTTAACAAATGTGAAAGAAAATTGTGGACAGAAAATTAGATTGGGTTGCACTTGCAGTTGCACTTGCAGTTGCACAGTTTGGATTAGTAGCCGCTCTTGCTTAGCTTTGTAAAATGTATGCCTTAGAATGTACACGTAACTTACTTAGTCTTTAACCTTTAACAATATATTTTTTATTTGTGAAACGTTTAAAATATGAACACTAAATGTTGTAGAAAGCACACGTAAATAAAAAAATATGCAAATCTTTCAAGTTATTTCTGAGACTAATAAAAAAAATCTAAAATTGAACATGAAAAAACTCGATCGTTGCATCATCATCACAACCAATAACATTCCCAATGATGGGCTTGAGTGTCCTCTCATAAACTGAGGGAGGAAAGGCCGTAGTCCATTACGTTGGCCATGCGGATTGGCAATCATGAAACAAGGTTTCATAGTTTTCCTCAATTATTATTTGCATCATACAAACATCGATCAATTGCAATTTTACGACACATAAATATAAAGATCAAAATCATAAATATCACGAAATATCCTAGTTTGACTTTTCAATACCTACATTTCACTTATTCAATTATGTGCATGTAATTAAATGAAATGTAATTTTGCATTACTTTTAAAACTGTAATCAGGGTGAACACCTAAAATTCATTTTATGACAACGCCTTAGCAAGATTTATTTTTAATATCTTCGCTAAAAATTAATTATGACTATGAAACAGGATCGTTTCTCAACTGTCATTTTGTCTTTCGTCGCAGTAAAAGTCGAGGAAAGGGATTGAGACAATCCCTAAGGTACGATCTTCATTGTTGCGGTAGTAGCATGTCCTGGATTTATTTTCATTAAAGGTAGGATTAATTATTTCGTTCCCATGGATAATATAGTAATTCCATTAATATTGTTTTATTAATAACACTTTTTAATATAACAATTGACATGTGTCAAATTTGAGAAAAAAAAATTATCATATTTAATTAGCAGTCTTATTAGTAAAACGGCGAACATTTTTAGTATTCGTTATTATATTTATTAGTAGTTAAAGTTACTAATTTATAAAAAAAATGGGTACTCTAAATATATCTAGTACTTGTAAAAATTATTCATCATACAATTAGTATCGTCGTAGTAGTTCGTTTTTACGTACGAGAGCGGTAGCCACCCATCGAATACCGTCTGATTAAACTGACTAGGGTAAAGGTCCCGATCACATTCAGGGGGAGAGACCGTTCGTCATAGCCTTATCGATGGTTTACTACGCTACGAGCAGAAGAAGATGGCTTGAGCTCAAACAGGAATGTCTATTGTAACACTCCAAACCTCTAAAATGTTTAAGGAACAATATAGTTATAAAAGACCTTCAAAAATATGAATCAAATTTCCCTTCATACAATTCGATTCTTTGTCATAATTTAAAAGATTAAAACATGTGAAATTGGCTGAATAAATCTTTTGTTACCACAAACCTTTTACTAAGCTGCGGGCTCACTGAAGTAGTATAGATAGGAAAGTGTGGATTGACGCTTATCGCGGTCCAGATAAGCGAAAGATTAATAGGGTTTTTATCATGCACAAGCAACTTTAACTTGGTAACTTTTTATTAAGAGCTCTAGTTCTATGCTAGTGAATACTCTAGGAGTTTTTTCATATAAAAGTTTATGAGTTATTATGCAAAAGTAAGTTAATGAAGGCCGCGAAGCATTTTATTTAGGTTAAAAAAATATTTTACAAGCTTTCTATAATTATGGTTCATTTTAGCGTTTTATTTTGCTTTATAGTTCAAACATTTTTTACTAAACTTCATCATTGAATGATACGATATTGACATTTTATGTTTATTTTATCTATACACGAAAACTTCCATGTATACGCGCGAGTGGTGTGGAGCTTAAAGGTAGTGCCACACTAATTATAGTGTTTAGTAAGATTTTAAGACGTGTTATAACAGCAGTGCGGTAACACGTTTTTAATTATAAAGCTGTTTTTATCGAAGAAATGGCTGTAGTCCATTCGATGTTTTAATGGCATGATTATAGGTATATCTAAAGCAGCCAGTAATGACCAATGTAAGCAAGATCATACACGTGCCGTCTTATTTTATATTACATACTTGTACATGCATAATTTGTCGTTATACTTTTAAAGACGGTTGAATATAAAATATGTTATTTTATAATACTATATATCTAAGTTCACAACAATGATAAAAATGTAGTATAACGGATGTGACGTAACCAGTCATTTCCTACAAAAATATTAAGCCAAGCCGCCATATTGACCGTCGCTTCAGCCAGCTGCCATGGGTGACAAGCCAAGTCAATGGAAGGGATGCTTTGAAATAAGTCAAAGCCAGAATTAAAAGACTTACTGCAAGACGGTGAACATTAAAAAACTCAGCCGTTACTTGAAAATATCATTTCACACCTTTACAATAGTTTTATTTTAGTCAGCCGAATTTTCATATCCCGATGCATTTAAATTACCTCAAACTTTTCGAAGTGTAAAATATACGAGTACTATAAATCTTGTATTAAACCTCGGGTATAACTAATTGGTTGTCGAGGAAATAGTGATAAATAAACAGGAACCAAACATAGCAGCTGTGTCGGAGGATCTCTGAAATTAATACCACGGCTAAAATAAACCGTGTAAAGTTATAATAAATTATTTTATTTATAATTGACGATGAATAAACAATTCTACATACATGGTAATTGAGAACAAATGTATTGAACTCTTAAGAGGCAAATAGATTGTCATTTTTTTTTAATAATTAATAAACGCTCTCAATTTTTTTTCGAAAAATCTATGTCTTGGTGCTGGATTCACACTCAAAATCGAATTAAAATGAAAACGAAATACTTACATTCAATACATAAACGTACACTTCATACAAATCGTTCAAGCCATTTATGACATTATTAAGAACAAACACACATAAAATTTAAATATCAATAGACAATATAATGCCGGTAAAAAACATGCAGGTATAGAGTAGTACTCTTACAAGCCTTGTACCTCACAATGCCCGGTTCTTCATTGAACAGGTTTACATTTCAGAAGGTGTCACAATGCAGTTATATATTGTTTAAATAATTTCTTAACACTTAAACGTATAGTGTGGGATCACGTTTAAGCTTCACGCCACTCGCACACACACATGGTTCTCACAAGATTCTCTATGTACAATACATAGTTGTCGTATAGTCCAATAGAAAAACGGCTATAAAATTGGAATTAAATCAAAATCCATCATACTGGTTTATTGCAAATTGGCAGTCGTACTTTGTAGCGTGTGCTCGTAATTTTTAATATGTTTTATTTAACTTGTGATGATTATTATATTATTATGGGAATCAAATCAAGCAAACTGAATTAGAACTCCTTAATATTGTACTACGGAGTTGAAATTTCACATATTGTTTGAGTTCTACTGACATATATTTTTATGATAAACTAGCTTTCCGCGACTTTGCTCACGTGATCCCAGGCTATAGGCAGACAGATATGACTTTCGTCAATGACATTTACGTCAAGTAAGGAAAGTTTTTCTTTGAAGTGTGAACAACTTACGTGGAAACCAAAAAGTTCACATATAAATTGCTGAAGAAAACGCATTCTCCATACAAACATTCATCCCTTATTGCACCTATTTAAACCTTTATTTTTACAACAAAATGTACTCTATGCCCGTCTCCTCGTTCTAAGCTAAACTCCTCCCCACTTTCAGCCAAATCGGTTCAGCTGTTCGCGAGTTACAAATAGTGTAACTAACACGACTTTCTTTTATATATAGAGATAATCTAATACTCTATGTTGGTTTTAGCGAAGATAACTCTTCAACGGTGAACAGCACACACACTATAAAAGTATATATCTTCTTAAGTATTACCTAACTTATTTAAATGATATATGTACTATTTTATTATATCAAATAAGACCTCCCTTTTTATTTCTATACATACAATATTTTTTCACAAACGAAATGCTCACTAACATTCGACATTTATCAGAACCAGTGAACTGAATCTACGAAAGTAATGTAAACCTTACGTTAATAAATGCGTATGATTTATAACTTTTAATATCAAAAAATACGATTCACCTGCGATATCTGTGATTTATTTTACGAACCTAGGAATTCTTTATTACTTTATGGCGCAAATATTTTTGTGTCATTTAATAGATTACATCGAAATTCTTGTATATTTTAATACCAATTTCGTTTGAATAACTATGCGTAACTATACAAAACGTTTGCTGAAACTATTAGTTTTATCACGAAACGTTGTAATTATGGTAATGCCACATTTGTAAATCAGTAACAACTAATCTTTTTTTTTTCCTTTTTTCTCTTCTCCTTCTTGACCGGCTAGTCATCAGTCATTCCCCTGTCTATGCATGGCGGTGACTATTTACTTTCGGTAGTCTTATTTATTTCTTTGTAAGCTGTTATATAAATAAATTGTTTAAAAAACTAACGCTTTTATACTGCAAAAAAAAATTAAATGGCTGTCCATTGAGGAGTACCTTCGTCTGAAACCATTCCTAAGTGAATTGAGTCAGGTCATATTTTTTATAAATATGCATTATCATTGGAACTAAAACAATGTGTCTAGGAAGTAGTACTAATTCAGCTTGTGAGATTTGACCCAAACGAGTCTTAATATACGAGAAATTAATAAACATTGCAAGTTAAATAATATAAGCTTTAAAAATAATCGATACTTATATTCGGGATTATTAGAACAAACGTAACTTTTTTATTCGTGTATTTCGTTTAATTCACATAAAATAAACATTAAACAATACCACTAGAATTTTACTACGTTTGAAACACATTCTGTAGCTTAGCTAACTTGAAAATTTATGGTGAAAATAAGCTTTGAGGGTAGAATTTCCATTGTCGTCAGTATTCATTTGGGCATTTACCAGCTCTATTGCACTCTTGCGCTAAAAATACCAAAAATAATAAACGGCTCTCAGTTAGTAGAAGGATTGCAATAGGATTCTATTCTAGTAACATATGTCACCTGAACCGGTGTCCGATGTGGATTTATGTTCTTGTATCGGAGCGAAGCCAAACTGTGGGACTATTGACCGAGTAGCCTGTCTGTTTCGCCGCCAAATATAGAGTAATATCTGGTTACAGGTTACAACCAATATGGTGCAAAACAATCGACCGCCATCTTTCTATAATTGACCATCTGTAACTGAATGAGCAAAAAAAATTATTATTTATTAACGTAATGTTTAGATCCCATAAAGCTGTCTGTTTGTGCGTTTGGTCTGGTTTATCTAAGAAATTATTTAACTGATAACTTAAATTATTTATTTAAAACGGTTCAGTGATGTGAATCGATAGTTTGATCGATTAATTGAAGATTGACTGACTGACCGAATCATTGATTGAACGATTGACTAACTGACTGACTGATCGATTTATTACATGATTGACTAACTGACTGACTGACTGATTATTACATTATCGACTAATTGATTGATTTATAGATAGATATATTGATTGATTGATAGATAGATTAATTCATTGATCGATTAATTTAAATGTTACTTTCCCAAAGCGAAAGACGGTTACCGTACTACTTTTACTAAAGGATGGAGTGAGTAACAGTTGTCAAGTAGTTATTTTTTTTCTTTTACAGGCTCATAGTGCCTTTCAGTAATGATTATATAAAACATTACAAAGAAATACATATGCTTAATATATTTAACGAAGATATACACTAAGTATAAATTATTAGTGCTGGTAAAGTAATTTTTGTAAATCGAAATATTATGTTATAAAAAAATATTACAAATATATATAATTAGGATAATGTAGCAATAAATTTAACTATTTCTGTATTCATTTATTTTACTCGCAATATTTAACTCCGTACTTTGTTTTGGTCAAACCTTACAAGTTGAATTAGGAGAAGTACTTCCTCTTATCCTACGAAGTTGAAATATGACATAATGGTTTAATTCAGATGAAAAATCATGTTTATGATGTATGTATGTTACATATAACTTGATACTTCACTTAGAGTCCTTACTTCAATATTCCAGACGAGAGAACCCCTCGATGGTAACGAGTTTCCCATTTTTTTGTCAGTTTTGAGTTGAGTTTTTTTTACTATAGTCATCGTGAAATAACTGCTGTGAAATGAAATAAAAACACATTTTTTAACAACAAAAAAAGTGATCAATATTTTTATTGAGGAATTATTTTAATAATGTAGACAACTGACATGTGTTAAAAGGGTATCTTTGAATAGTTATTAGTTAAAGTAGGTAGCCTATGATTAGTAATTTATATTGCCAAGTCACCTGACCCAACTGGTTGTCTCAATTTATGTCGTTGTACCGGAACTAAGCCTAACAATACCGCTTGCCAATCTAGACGATAATCAATACCAATAAAACTCTATACAACTTAGTATGTTACATAACAGAAACTATTGAAGATAATGTTTTACTAATGAATTTACACAAAATGATGCACATGAAATAATGCCACATGTCTCTGTGGCGCAAATTAGGGGAGGCCATGTCCAGCAGTGGACTTTCTCAAAGGCTGATAGATAGATAGATAGATAGATGCACATGATTCATCATATTAATAGGTCTAGAATTTTTTTAATCTAGGGAAAATATCGTGTTTTTATAACGCCTGATAAAATGAGTAATAAATATTTCAGTTGCGGTTGCTTAGATATAGTTTTGATGACGCGAAGCGATAGTGGCTTGTTAAATATAGTACAAGTAGAAATACTAAAAGGCCTTAAAATTATAAAGCTGTTTTTCAATGAATTTTGACAACCCTGCAATTGACCATTTTGTCCAAGTACCTGACATATTGGCTTGGATACTCGCCAATTGAACCTTTATTATTGGCATAATAACTTTTTTAGTTTTTGTAATAGAGCCAACTTTACGTAAAACTTTATGCTTTATTTATCTCTCCTGTTTAATTTTTGGTACATATGTTTTAAATTGAAAGTTTGAAGCCGAGGCATGTTCGTGTTGTAAACAAACTTTAGTTACTTGCTGTTTAGAACATTTAGCGGCGTGCTTGTCTGATATTTGGCTAATTTTTGGCATTTAGGCAACGAAGCTATGCAGTTTTTCGAAACACATATTTGGATTTATATAATAAGGATATCATATAGATTATTAAGGTCCTTGAATGGCGTCCACGTCTCGGAAAAAGGAGTGTAGGTCGCCCCGCAACCAGATGGACTGACGA
>DWPA01005922.1:0-11382 GCA_018251375.1 Calpodes ethlius
CTATTTGAAACTAAAATCAAATCGCTACTGTTGCTCAGTAATTTATTTCTATCGCTAATTGCAAGGTTATGACATTTCAGCTCTGTATGTGTTAGGCAGAAATAATAAGTATAGGTACTCTTGTAATTACTTAAACATTGTAATTTTTTGTCCTAATTTCGATCATAGTTAACTTTATTGCATAAATGCAACAGATTGTCATAAAACAGGGAGCATAAAAGATAATATGATAAAATTATTTGATTCCAAATAAACTAACATAAATTATACATGCTAAATTACAAGCGATAAGAGATATCTACATCAGCAAACTTGTAGCAAGAGGAATGGTGAATGAAACATAATTTACGTATATAGGTACACGTTATTATTATATGCATGTATATGCACAATATTTATTTGTTACAGTAATTATTTATTTTATCACATTTGTAAAGAACTCCTCCGCTGTAGGTGCAACTTGAAGAAATAAAAACGTAGCCAGAACTCTGTTGAGCTTCTTGCACTATCCGGGTTAACTCCAAAGGTTCTCAAGCTTGATAAGTAAGCTATCTCCCAGCCAAGCCAGCTACTCGACTTTTATAATTGTAAACAAATCATCATATTAATTTAGAATAAGTAACTTCACGTGTTAGTTAATTGTTAAAATTCATAACAAGTATAAAGTTCCTTTAACCATAAAAAAAATATTTTAAAGAAAAAAAACATTTATTTCTTCCCTAAAATATCTTTACTTAAAATAATGTTCAGACGTGTTGTACGTAATTGTATACTTTGTGCATATTGTAGCATAGATATAATTTATTGTACATAATGTACAATAGTGACTTAGAGTCGTGTGATATGAGCTTATGGCATGGTAATTATCTGATATCACGACTACTTGGGTGCACTTTATATTGTGATATTGGTAACCAAGTTGTCTTAGTGTCCCAAAGCCTAAAATCTATTTCTTGGCCCTCAATGCATCTACGAGTATAAAAGCTTTTTATGGGTGGCAATGACCACGTACAACCATCGTATGTTCGTTTTTTGCATAAAAGAATCTATTGTACTAGGTTGTCTGGAAGAGACCGCTAATTAAGTGATAAGATCACCTGTTGTACTCAGGTCCATTATATAATAATGGATCTAGATGTTATTTTGGTGTAGGTACAATAAAGAGGATTTTATTGTTTTTACTATTTATTGATTGTATACTTTTCTTATGTCTCTGCCACACTTGCATAAACGTTAATGTGCACGGCAAAACGCCTTGACTAACGCGATAATTAACACGTTAGAATGCAGATGTGGCAGAGATATTAAGACAATATAGTTTTAATGCCAATCATTTTATTGCCAATGATTGTACTTTTCCTTTTCTATGCCTATGTATAATAATACTCGTATTTCCAGCTAAGTTCGGCCAACCTATAAATATTCGAATATTTTTCACATATTCAAGTGATACTGTATCTATTATAATTTTCCTCGAAATGCAACCCATACAATCGGCATACTTTCGTAGATAACGACTATCAAATGAGGGCGGTCAGCGGTGAAATCTATAGGTTTTGGTTTCCAGCGAGGATTCCATCTGCAAAATACAAAGGAAAATTTGTCAAAACTATTGTTTACTAGCTTTCCGCTTGTGGCTTCGCCCGCGTGATCCTAGGCAATCAGATATGACTTTACGTGACGCATGGAAATATTTTCTTTTAAGTGTGGATAAAATATGTGGAAACCAAAAAGTTCACATATAAATCGCCGAAGAAAACGAACATCAAACATTCATCCCTTACTGCACCCTTTTAAACATTTATTTTTACGACAAAATCTATCCTATGTAAATCTCCTGGTTCAAAGCTACCTCCCACCAATTTTCAGTCAAATCGGTTTAACTGATCGTGTGTTATAAATATAAATAGTATAATTAACACGACTTTCATTTAAATATATAAGGATGTCAATACCTGACAAACCAGTGGAAGGTCCACTTCATTAGTATCCTCAGTAAATGAAAGCGTGTACGTGATGCCTTTGGTGTTACTTTTTATTAACTTGTCTATAGCATTTTGTCTATGGGGAACTGTAGCCACTCACATGTATCATCAGCTCCTTTATCAGTTATTTATTAAAAAAAAACAAAACCAGGTCCAGTAAAAATTGGCACGGACTCAATCGGATGGAGCAACTATGTTCTTAATCCAAAAAAAATGTTTAAAATACTAAAAAAAAAATTTCATTGTAACATCCCCCCGGGTTCATTATCAGGCCCTGGATATAATTTAAGATCAGAGCTAGTTCTTTTAAAAACTGATTAATAAGATGAGTTGAATTCTTTTATTTCAGAGATCATCATGAGTCTCACATAACTTTTGTGAAAATTAGAGATGTGTATTTGAACCGAGGCTAGCTCGTTCGGAAAACCAACATCCGGGTCACTAGGCTGTGACTATTAAGTTTGTACTTACTCGTAATTCGCTTCGTAGACGAACCAGAGGTCCCTCCAGTCCCTCCACGCCACCGGTATTAAAATGGTTATAAAATGTTTGATTGTATAAATTTTAACTTACACGCTGGGCCCTTGAGGCCGGGGGTATCATTGATATGATCGACACGTCCTTAGCTCCGCCTATTGCGAAGATCAAACCACACATGCGTTTGCGGTATATTTAAGACAGCCTAAGTTACACCTATCTGATAATAGTATTACGATACTAAGTAATCAAAGTAAGATTCCATTAATTCCATGTAGTTTCTGGGATCAGGTCGCTCAGGTAGGAATAAGTAGGAACCTCCACAATATTGCAGTAAGGAAGAGTACCCCCAACCTTCTCCAGGATTAAGGATTAATTCCAGTGTCGGAAAATTGCTTTTTAACCCTCTACTCAAAAAGCTCATCAACTCCCGACTTCTAATGTTTTATTTTTAAATTCATTAAATGTAAAACGTGCCTTTTACAGCGATAAATGAGACAAAGAAATATTTTTATACTCCATAAATAAGTTATATTCATCACACATATAAATAACAACATTACATTCAACGATAATAAGTGCACTTTGCAAACATTTTGACAAGGAACTAGTTATGTCACATGGTTATCATTATGTATAAAAATATAATTATTTTTGCAAATCACAACTTTGTAACTTCATGATTGAGGTAGTACGGCGAACAAAAATGCAATGGTCGTATAAATTACATTTACACAAAATACGACTGCAGAAATATATTCCACAGATTACAAAAAAAAATAATACAGAAAGCTAATACAGAGTGTATAAAATTCTATTTTTTCTGTAAAATTAGGTAGGTGCGTAATGTTTAATACGTTTATAATTGAAGAAATTTAATAAATAAACAATGATATAAAACAAATTATGTTAAGCATTTGTTAATCAAACAAATTGATCAGAAACGCTATACAGGTGCAGTCTTTAAGTGTTGCCAAGTAGTAACTATTTGGCAAAAGTGAAATAATTACTGATTTTGTTGATACTCATAATAATTGTGTATGACATGATAAATTTGTATGGATTTAGGCGGTCCCGCGATGTGCTGCAACGAAATAGATGGAGTCGCCTATAAGGATAGCGACTAAGAAAGGCCGGTCGGCCACGAAGCTCGGCACCGGTGGCTCGTCTATAAAGGCTGAACAGAACGCAATGCCCATAGCTGCAATACAAACACTCCATCATACTAAGTGGGTATACATCCACGTTTTATTATTAATGCACTATAATTTTTTTGTGAGTCGATACAATATGACTTTATTATGTTCCGCGATGTTTTGCCACGAAATAAACGGTGTCGCTAATAAGTATAGCCAATAGGAAGGGATGGTCGGCCACGAAGCTCGGCACCGGTGGCTCGTTTAAGAGGGCCGAATAGACCATGATGCCCATGGCTGCAATACAAACACTCCATCATAATACGATTGTGTGTTTCGTCATTATAAAGATACTTAACGCTATTGTTAGTAGGAAAATGCGTAACTTGTTATGTAAATATTTTTTTTTAATTAACAACTTAGTAGCTCCAAGCATTAAGATCGATAACACAGCCTAATTATAACACCACACGGGTTTCACTCCTGAAGTGAGGTCTACTTTGATCTGAATCCAATCATCCTTCAGGAGGCATCGATGACCAAACATTAAATTATGAGCCTATTTAATATTGTAACTATAATCCGTCATGTTTTTTATCACAATGACCTGTATTTTAAGTACAGTTGATACTGAATATTTAAGTTAGTAACATGTATATATTCTTAAGCATTTAAATGGATCCGCGATAAGTAGAAACGAAATATAAGATATTATCGGTGAATACAGCGACTAAGAAAGGTCTGTTCGCTACGAAGCTCTGCGGTGACTGGTCTATTAGACCACACAAGACCCTGATCTGCACGGCTGCAATATAAACATTGCGTTATATCCGAAACAAATTACGGCATGGACCAAAGCGACAGGTAACAAATCACGCACGATCACAAGTTACCCGTAGAAAGCTTTCAAAGCGGTGAACTGTACTATTTACTTCTAATGAGTCAAAAATTATAATTTATTGTGTTACATCGAAGCATAGTCCTAATCGTCTGCAAATCGTCCGTCGATTGACTCGATACGGCGACTAAGCGGCTCGGTAGGCGCCGACGAAGAGTGGCGTGCGGTCTCGGCCAAGGAGGGCGTAGTAGAATGGGCGATCGGCGCGGAAGCTCAGGGGGGGCGGGCGCGCACACCGCAACATTATCACCATGCCTGTACACACGGCACCGCTAGAGCTCATCGCGCACGCGTCGCCCGGCGGGAACGCCGCGGAACGCTGCGGCGCACAGGACGTGCCGCCCGACCGACACCAGCCACAGAGACGGCCGGTTCGCCACGAACGCGTACGCCGGTGGCGCCGACCGACGCGTGCGCACCTTGCACGCTGATTCACAACCCACACACGTTCACATATCGCCCACACATCGAAGCGAAACAGCGCACATGACATAATATTCACTAAATTCCAACCAAGATAAAACTTTGTGAAAGCAAAACTTGAATAAAAATAATGATTAAGAACATTTTAGACATTGGTGAATATTCGTTTTTATATATATATTTTTTTAATACGGTGATAATTATTTCGCTAATACAAAGTTTTTTCCTATTTGGAGTTAATTAACATCACAATTTTGACATGCCAATGATTTATGCTCAATAAATGATAATTGAAGATGTCATAAAAACATATAAAGTATACAAAAGAGACTGAATTGAATTGTCACTTTATTACTACAGCAAACTGTATAAATTTGGATAATAAAAAAGTATCAATATGAGGTACTGTCTCGAAACATTGTCATGTTAAGTAGTAAACAATATCCAAACAATGAATGAAAGGAAGAAGAATGATATTTTGTCATATCTTTATATATCTATCATATCATCAGTTGTCTTCAGCACTCTTACTATACGTAAAAAGTTTAAAAAAACATTGAAACTATTGTGGAGTTTACTTTGAACTAGTAACTTTGTAGCTCAATATACTAGGTGTAGAACAGTGCACTTTGAAATATCTCCATTAAAATCTTTGCAATACTCTGGAGGGCAATGGTTATGGTACGACATAATATGTACACAACATTAATTATAGTGCAGTTAGTAAAACAAAAACTGACGTCAAAAATATTATCTGTTAACTAGGACGCAAACTTTTTTCTTCAACGAAACCCCCATATTCACTCATTTTAGGTAATTTTTAAATTTTCTTTTAATTCATGTGTAAAACAATAACAGCCAATGTCGTGAAAAGTAGAAAACAATATTCGGTATTTTTAAACGATATATATTAGGACATGTCTATTGTTGTTTGAAAATTTTTGTTAATCTATTATTTTGAGCATCATCGTTGAGGTAATTGATGTCCAGTGCGTAAGGTAACGAAACATATGCTATTTACCATGGATGGATGACGTGGATGGTAAATACGGAAAGTGTTGGAAAAGCAATAAAGCACTATCAATCGCATCACTCATTCACCACTCGTTCAAATGACGTCAAATCAGTAATCACTTCCGTCAATTTAGTCAACTCCTGATTAGTCCGCCTACAGTTTGAAAACCATATTTAATCTGGATTTAATCTCCGACTTGTAATTAAATGTGTTACGTACCAGTAGCGGCCGCAGCCTCAGCGCCCTCTTCATTGACTTCAATAAATGCTTTCTGCACAGCCTTCGACACGACTAGAGGTTCGTCGTTATCCATAATCTTGGTTAAGCCCGAATTAACTGGACTGAAGATAGCTTCGATACCCAGCTGTAAGAATGGAATTAATTCATCACAATAACATATTCATATTTCTTATAAGTGTGCTAAAAACATACAATAAAAACTTTGTAAACTTGGAGTAACATTATAGGATAATTTGCGCTGAGCATCGTCGGATACCGATGACCTTTGAAACTCTTCGACCAGTTTTAAAAGTGACTCTGTAGATACTAACAAAATGAACTGCCTTGGTCTTAAGATCTCACAACTTTGCATGGATAGAATTGTACTCTGAACATTACATTTTACGGTCAATATTCTTGATGTGATTCAATCATTCAATTTGATTTTTATTTCAATTCGTTCTCAACTAAAAAAGATAATATCGATTACAATAATCATGCTATTAACATTTTTTCTAGTACGTTCATACTATGAGGTAAGATTTCTAAACGTATACCACATTGGACCAACGTTGAATGATGCATGTGCGGATGCCGTCTGAATAATTTTCGCATTTCCATGTACTTTTTATTGTCACTATAGTGAGAAGGTCGACGAATACGTAAAAACCCAGTGTAAATATTCCTAATACAATCAAAGGTGGTATCATCAGAGAAGTTTCTCAGCGTTGCAGAGCTCGTATCTCGAACGTGGGCTACTTTAAATCGATACCACAATTAAAACACAATTAATGTTATATGTTTATAACGAACTATAGGGTTTCTACAATTGTTTACAATTTTATAGTGACGTCAAATTAATTCTTTGCTAGCAATTGTAGTGAAACGGCCATTGCACGATGACATACTTCTTTATTATTTTATAAGCATTACAGATAATAAATAAAAACCATAATACTTTCTAATATTAATAACATAAATACTACAACAATAGCGGCTAAAACGTGAGATATATTTAGAAATTGCCTTTAAATGATCACCTATATCACGGAAGCTTTTGCAAGCTTCTCAAAGTGAAGCTAAATAATATCTCCGTGGTCTTTTTTGGTGACTCAATTCAGTCAAATAATTGTGGGTGTCCACGAAGCGTTAGCGTTTGGAATGATACAAATAAATGAATATGCCTGTTATAATTTCAAAAGTAAAATTATCGATTGGATACAATACATGCACCTCTTATCAGCACGTTATTAAAAGTATGTGTTACTAGTATCAAAAGATAACCGAACAGATTTATCGAACATTCGCTGTCACTAGGTTCAGATAACATTAATTTTGATACATTTCACAATGACGTTATATTTAGGCATTTTAATCAATTATTGAAAATTATTGGAATATTTAAATCCGTTTATGTATAAGGAAAACCGTTCAAAAAATAGTTCAAAGAATTATCTGAATTGGCAATAGGCTGGTCATATAGTAAGAAGGACCAACTATTGACCAAGAAAGGTCCTTGAATGGCGATCACGTCTCGGAAAAAGGATTATAGGTCGTCCCTCAACGAAATGGACTGACGCATGACGACCTCAAGGAGACGGCAGTACCCCCTAGCTTCAGAAGGCTCAAGACCAGTCTCAGTGGCGCAAATTATGAGAGGCCTATGTCCAGCAGTGGACCTTTAAGTACTGATGAATGGATGGACTTATTGACTTAAAACCTAATTAATGTTGTAGTCGGATACTGTGAGTAATCATCTTGCTACGTATTCTGAACAGCTTGGACTCTGTAGCTCATATTAACAAAATACATATTATGTTACTATTATAAAAATACACCATTTGTGGTTAGAAATGTTTCATATTAAAATTATGTTGAAAATAAGCGTTCAACTGAACCGTACACTTAACTACAGGTTTTCATTTTACATTGCAATTACTGAGTGGAAAACTATGGTTCTAGATAAAAAAAAAACCGATTCACATGACATGAATGTGGTTTTCCCTACATACGATAACATTAATAATCGTAGTTCACATTGTCATAGTTCACATACGTCGAATATTAAAATATAAAATGTATATACTTCACATACATTTCAATTATCAATTGGTCTTTGTTATTACAGATAATAAATTACCCACCCATTTCATATAATACCTACAATCCTAATGATACGAGACAGTGATACCGAATTTTTTTAATAAAAAATACGCGAAAAATCAGTTTTGTTTCGGAACTAACATATCCACAACAGTGCTCGTAACGTAGGAAATGAAATATGTTCATAATAAAGAAATATTATCAAAAAAAATATATCCTACAGATTTCTTATTTTAAAACAAAAATGTTAACCAACTTAGACCGAGAAATACGAATAACTTTGACATAATGACCTAGCGACACGTTATTTAAATGCACACTAATCGTAATAAAAAAAGATTTCTACATGTTCAGATGTACAGAAAAAAATCCCTTTGAGCTGTATTACAATATAACTTCATATATTCTGTCACAAGAAAATATCTTAACAGGATGTGTGACTCCGTTGTAACGAAAATGACAACAGGGTATTATCGAAAAGATAAAAACAATGCAATAATCAACCTCGCAAAACAATCATTCACCTGTTCCTGCATTAGTGTCATAATGACAAAATTATCCACATATTTCCTTATCTAAAGAAATGTCACGTCTAAATTTATAACTTCATACATTTTCTAGCAGCATGAACCAAATGATTGTATGGCATCGTGTCATACCTATTTACCTAGCGTTTTTGTTCGAACAAAATAGATAATAATGAGTATTTATATATAGCGCACAAAAAAAAACAATAGATGTTTTACCATGAGTCAGTCCGTACTTCCCGTAACATTTGTCACTGTTATCTGTATGAGAAACTTGAAAAAATATATATTGCATAAGCTTATCCTAGAAGCGATTGTGTGCTTCGAACATATACGGTTTTCGCAAATAACAGTATCTAATCTGTCTAGACTTATAGGAAAGCACTGAAAATTTGATTTATTATCGTGTATCTTTTTTTTTAAAGATATACACTGTAACTAAGTAGTGGATGTAGGTCTAATTCACCAAACTGTATTTCTCAACTTTCAATTACCATTGATTGCGATTCAAATCGATTGGAAGATTTGACACACATCCTCAGTTCAGCTACTTCGCACATCTTTGGCGGAAAAGTATTGATGTCATTTAGTCAAAAGTTTGCTTTATGGTGGCTCCCGTATGCAATCACAAATATAAATATTTACTAATCATAAACGCGATTATTCTTATTCATATCCTGATGGCTAACGTATTAATTTCCTAAATGACAACTTGTTATACTGGAGTTGAAACCGGTCTTAGATTGGTATCGAGTATGTGTAATCTACATAGTGATTTATCCTAAAATTTTATGGAGACTTTTTCTAGCACTGACTATACTTCAATCAAAAACTATCTTGTCATAATTAGTTGGTAGTAGGGAAGCATCAAATTAAATGAACCGATAAAAAAATCGTATTCACTTCTTATAGGTCAATTTAAAATGGTACCTCTAACGAGGTAGGACTTCTTACTTATGTTTCCCTGTTAAAGCATAAATGTGAGTAATTGATTATACATTGGGTGCTAGTGATAAATATATAATACTGATTGCCCTGGACGTGTCAAATAATGAAGTCATATAACTTACCTTTGGCAGCAACTCCTTCAGATCGATTTCTGTCTCTATCTTGAACTTGGGAAGTGTCACTTGCACCTTGGTCTTGTACATATTGTCCAGCTCAGCCAGAAGGTCGTGGCCGTCAGCCAGCTTCTGCAGTACGGCATCCAGCCCGGTCACCTCACGTGGCAACACGACGAGCATGCTTGCCTCTTCGCCTTGGTAGTAGATTTGGAGCAGCTAAAATTTACAACCGATTTTAAAATATGACTTTATAACAAACTAAAATAAAATTATGACGGGACTCAGAGTAATAGTTATATTTATACTAACATTTTAATGTAAGAAACATATTATTCAATAAAGAAGCCACAAAATATATTTTAGAACTTTTGTCTGTTTAACCAAATAAACTGACGACTTGAAGAAGACATTGAGTATTCGCTGGATTCAGAAGGCTCAGGACCGGTCTGAATGGCGCCAATTAGAGGTGGCCTATGTCCAACAATGGACCTTTAAAGGCCGATAAATAGTCTATTTAAGTGCGAGCATGTTTTTATTGCGCGCTCTCTCTAGCTGTCTATGAATCAAACGGAAACCACAGAACAAAACCAGATAATAGGTACAGATTTAGACAATAGATCCTCAGCATAAGTTTCATTTGTATTTTGTTGCAATGCGGGAGAATCAATTATAACACATTTCTCCGCTTACTCTTTGGTAAGTATCGCGTTGCTGATGCTTTAAAAATGAGTGACATCTAAATATTTTTTCTGCTCTATAAATTTTATTATAATTTCAACAAATAAATCACATGTCATTATTAAAGTGTAATAGCAACAGTTAAGGCAATTGATTTAGTTTGATTTGATTGACACCAGATAGCGCTGTTACTCATTTCATTCGCTTTTATGGTTCATTCGGTTCATAATAAAATTTGTGACATACATCTATGAACTGAACATTAAGTTATTAAGGGCCATATATTTTTAAATTGTGATTTTATGGTTAAGTAGAGCTGTTACCAATCTAATAAGATAATGAATATATGCAGGTAAAATCGATTTCCTTATCAGAGATGCCACTTACTCAAGCTTATCAAGTGCGTACGGTATGTACGGCAACTTGTAAATTATCTATTTACAGATATAATTAAACCAGGGTAATACTGTTAAATGTATATCAATTTCGTACATTCCGTTCTGAAAGTCGCTGAGTATTTACAACATAATATTGTCAATATTTTTACGTATATTAAAACAGTCCAGTTACTTTTAGATGGACGTGTATTGCAAAAAATACACTTTTCATTTGCAGTACTAAATAAAAATATTACAGCGATAAACTCAATATCACTAATTGACATGTCAGGCTGGTGTATTTTTTCCATAAATAACATAATTATGATGTAGATATTTCTCTTAATTAAAAGGTTACCAAATTGCCTCGATCGTCATTGAGAACAACTGAATGTGACAAATTTGAAATGATAGTAGCGAGACAACCATCAATATTTTTAATTAGTCTTATTGAAGAGACTAATTCGTTACACATTGCGT
>DWPA01005923.1:0-11381 GCA_018251375.1 Calpodes ethlius
GTAAATGCAAAGGTGGCTGTGCATGGTATCTAATATCTTTAAACGAGCAATTCTTGTATATCCGGGGGCGATAAATCGATATATCTAAGATTTATTTTCAGAAAATATCGTGTTCAATATGTTTTCTTTAAATAAAAAACTTCTTACAATGTCATTGTCATCATGAATACAAAGCTAAATTTTGCTGTCACTTTCGAAGTAAGAACAGCTCGGTCGGGAAATCGGCGTCTTTAAATGTAGGAAACCCGGGTTCATATCTCGGTTAGATTTTTTTTTTTTTCTCTTTTTTTCGAGTTCCTTCTTTTTGTAAGAAAAAAATATATTTATTTATTATTTATGTCGGTAAGATCAATATATATTGTTCATACTTCATAAGTAAGTAAATTGCATTGTTATAAGTAAATATAATTCCAAAAAAACACGATGTACTAGAAAAAAACACCGAGCAAAGCTCGGTCATCCAGGGACTTTCTGATAAAAGAGATCGATCATGTCGTAGAAGGCTGCATTGATTATGACATTATGGTAATACCACGGCGGCAACCCGGATTTTATGTAGTTGATAAAAGTTATAATATTTTGTGTTGAATCTACTGTCTCGAATATAATTTATTGCAGTAATTGTATAGTTGTTAATTATAATTTTAGATGTGTCGATGAGTGAATCGATGCGGTGGTGCGTGCTGCACTCGACGCGAGACGTGGCCACGCAGGACGTGTTCTATTGCGGCGAGGAGTCCGCCGATGTGTGGTACTCGGTGGTGGTGAGGTTCGCGGCGCCCTCCGCCCATGCCTACCAATTTTCCTGCAAGAACAGCTGCTCCAGCGGCATCAACCGCCGCACCATCGGCATCATATTTACTCTGGAGGACCACACGTCAGTACATTTAATATGTAGTTCTTATCGGGTCACTTACTTACTCAGTTATTTATTTAAAAAGTGTAACCCAAGCAGAATTTTCACATTAAAACGTTTTAGTTCACAACAAGTAAGTTGTTATAGGAGTTGATTGTGTTTTACAAATTATCTTTTAGTTGCTTCGCAAGAACTTCTGTCTCGGCTGGGTAACCCGGCTATGCCTGTGCTTGAATTTAATTTAAATACTAACTCAATCGCAATAGCTTGAGTCGTACCATTTGCGACAATTCAATGTGATATCGTCCAACAGCGGGCATGTGTACGGCCGACAATCGGTGGGAGCGCGCGCTTGTTCGTGCCCCAAGCGGGACATGAAGCGCGAGGAGGAGGAGGAGGCGCCGCGCGGCAAGCGGCCGGTCAGCGCCGCGCCCCCCGCCGCCGCCCCGCCCGCGCCCCGCGCTAAGAAGGTGCGACTCGAGGTGCGCCAAGAGGAGCCCGATACCAATGACACGTGGACTCTACAACTATCAAAGCAATCAGAACCAGAAGGACAGGTGAGGCCAAAATTAATATCACATTAAAAAACGAATACTCTGATCTTATCTTTTCATTGTATACACAGAGTAAGTAAAACTTTGGTACTACGTATTTTTTTTGCATGACATGACATGACAAGGTTTTTTCTGTAAAACGCTTCGCGAAAACGTTGCATTCTTTTTTTACTCTGTCTCCTCAACTTTAATATACAAGTTTCACTACAGAAATACTCCGAGCACCGGCAGAAGAGCAAGATATATAGGCCCGTAGATCTTGATTGTGATCAGCACGATAATGGCAATAGTAGAATAAACTCACAGTTATAATTTACTTGTGAATAGCATCGATAACGTTTTAGCACTTCTTTTAAACAATTATGTTTTCGACCGCCAGGTACAGTTGGGTTGGCGCGTAGTCAACACTATGTTGGCGGTGGGCGTGGGCATGCTGGAAGAGCAACGGGACTCGGCCCTTCAGCGCCACCTGCCCACCGAGCCCATCGATGCTAAAATCGCCACCTTGAAACGGTGCTTAAATAGATCCATTGAGGAGCCCAAGTAGCGCATTAGTTATGTAGGTTGTTGTCAAATAAGCTCCTGGGCTAATAATCATTAGAGCATTATGCCATATACTTGACAAGGTCTATAAGCATGTACATGAGAAATTTAATTTTGAAAATGATTGGCAGTTCTCTGGTCTGTGTAAAATAGATCTCTTCAATGTGTCTTCCTTCTCTAGAAAAAAATAAATAATGTGATGGATTGTAGGCAAAGGAATTTTAAGACGTATCTTTTGTCCACTTAAAAGGTAATAAGTACAAGTGTTATCCAAAAATGTTATGTGACCAGAGATAACTTATTGCAAACAGTAGTCAATATGGCTCTCGTCTTGTTATTTTAAAATTTAATGAAAATACAATATAATTATTATATTATTCTTTATAGTATGTAATTAAATATTAGTTTTTTATTTTGCAATTTTACGTAATATTATCTACTGATGTGAGGTGCCTAGATAATATAATATAAGTAGTAGTTATTTAATTATATAACTAAAAGTACATTTCAAAATTACATTTTACAACAAAAAATCAGTATCATTGGATAATAATGCAAGGAGTTAGAGGAATTTTCTCGAATTTGTTTATTAATTTCATTCCGCCTCTTAGATAAGATTCTAAAGTCTTATGTTTGGTAAGTTTTAAAAAGAATGTTGGAAAAGATACATATCTAGATATAAGAGTGCAATAATACTCGCCACATAGAAAAATGCATTGTGAATTGATCTTTTTAATAAAATATCATATACTTCACAAGTACCACAGGGTACCTACTGTAAGTGTACTGCTTCACTGCATTCCATACAGGGATTGAAATTCTATGTTATTTTGAACCCTGCTGGATTTTGCCGGATTTTTATTAATTTGGATTGAAACTGTGAGATTAATTTTCCCTTTTCATTCCAAAATATGGTATTTTTGAGGAAATTGAGTGAGGTCCAATGAGGGCTAAGTTGTAATATTTATGATATATCATGAAATGAAATTAATATTTCACTTTTCCAGTCAGCAAATGTATGCCTTATAACCGGCCTTCGAAAAAAAGTTAATCATATTTATATTTGTGAATTTATTAAAATAAAGAAAAACATTGTTACATTACTCTATATTAGTATCGAATCCGGTAAACGCCAAATTACTGGACCCGGTTTTCCGCACTGCAATGCCTAATTTTATAAAAAAAAAAATTTTATAAAAACCAAAAGCAGGGATTCAGTAAGATTTAAGAGTACACTATGTATCTTGTTCACCGTGACATCCTATTTTTATCCTGTTTTTTATTATATTATAAGTACTTAAATTAAGTTTGCAATTCCAGTTTTTAGGTAAATAATTATGTAATAAGATATTTTAGTTTTTATACAGTCTTGTACCTTTTTAATTATAAACTTTGTTGTTTTAAGATTAAGAAGTTTAGTGTTGTAAGGGAGGAGAGTAACTTGGTATTTTTTAGCATTTTTATTTCTTTAAAATTAATGTATGTGTAGAAAAATGTTGGCGTGTAAGCTATATAAGTATCTGTAAAATTAAATATTATTTACTTTAATAATTCATTCACGTATGAATAATTTAACTCGACAAGTTATAAATTCGGACCACCCTTTAATTTACAGTCATTCTGGAAGGTTAGTTATATGGTTGTCCGTTTTGTGGAGACATCCATATGTTACCTCACACGAATGTCATAATTATTTGACCCCCAAAAGTTGTCTCAGCTACTTACATTTGTGAGATTCCTCCATCAATAGTGGGACGCTATATATTTTGCAATGGAGCATTAACAGGTAGTTAAAATTACAAGTTATAATACTTAGATATACTAGATTTTGAAATGTGCCATCAAGAAACTTAGGACCCCTCGTGCCCCTTGTCACATTTCCTCGATTCCCTCGCCCCCTCCTTAAACGTGTGACGTAATTTATGGATGATCTCTAATAATACCCACCTGCAAATTAAATCAACCAAATATGTAGTAAGTCAGATGTTCGTACATTTTTAAGGAACCAGCTCTCTATCGGTTTGGCTGGGAACTGTTAACATGTAGGGGCTCACAGACATGTTGGCAAGGCACAGTCCATATTGTGATACACTTGTGTACAACACAACTAATAATTTCGGCAGTCACAAACTTATGTCAATGATTTGGCGTCTACATAAAAATCATTTTTTTTATAATAAATGTATACAAACAAAACTATAAAGTTTCAGCTGCTTAATGTGTCTGAACGCGTTACTTAATGCGTTAAAAGTGACATTGTACAGATGTGGGTAAGCTAATTGTTTAACGCGTTAATTTTTTACAGAACGTTAATTTTTTACTTTTAACGGGTTAACTAAGGCAGTTCGGACGTCTCAATATTACAGGGCCTCTGAGCTCAGTGCCCAGTGTGTAAGCAAAATATCATAAAATGCTGAACATTTTTCCATGTACCAATACGACTATAGTAAGCCATGGCGCTCGTCATCAGTGGTAAATGTTTTAATTGTTACCTTTGATGATTTATGTATGTTTAGTTTTTATTTGACTTTTTGATAATGCTCAATAAAATATTCTTGATTATTAAAAATGTCGTAGTTATTTGGTTTTTTATTTACACCTGTATCGCGCGGATTGAAACCCCTTTACTCGATTTAACAAAGTACTATATATACCTGACCTGGTCTTATTACTGCACAATAATTATATTTTGAAAAAACCTCTTCCTTGTAAGTATTGGTAATGTGCATGTAATATTGTATTGCAGTAAAGGATTGATGATGGTGATTTTCAATTCTGTCCAATTTATAGAAACAAGGCATTGGTTATTCCAATGTAATTAATACTGACTTTATATTTTTAAATCATGTTAAATTTATTGGTGCCCAACTAGCTGATGCACAAATCACTACTATAATTAACACCTGCATGATATATTTTTTATGATAATTAATGATGTATCTAACTTATACCTACATTAAATGAGTTACAATCATTACAAAATGAGGGTGGACAAATATAATTAAAATACACATTGTGGTTAACAATTTATTTTGTCTCAACATTTTTTTATTGGTACAAAAATAAATGCAATAATTGAAAACCCAAGTTGGTCATTCCTTATTTTACAAATCTATTAAAGGTTGCTGATTTTGATAGTTCTGTGATTTAAAAACAAAGTTTTGTTTACATTGGACTTAGTTCTTATTATATTATCTTCTTCCTTACCAAATTATAATATCCGTGCAGGTATGTATAAAACCATTTTGTTCATTCCTATTACTGGCTTGTCAAATAACGGAAGCAATATTTTTGCATGACACCCTGGGACATTTTAATATACCACAACTTTAGTAGTACATTTCTTGTTGCAAATTGCAAAGCAACATATCGAAAGGAATCTTGTTCTTCACAGAGATCCAGAAATGAAATTGAATAGGTATAGCAGTGTAGCTGTAGGAGACATCAAAGTATTTTAATGTTTCGAATCTGCACAGTTAAGAACAAATAAGTATAAATTAAAATAAATCAGTGTAGTAATAATTTCATAGTAATTTCAAATGTCCCGTAACCATGTCTATGACATCTTTTGGTGCCGGCCCTACACCCAAAACTGTGACAGAATTTGGGGCTATTTGAGTTCTGCCTGCATCTCTTATCAAGGATGTGACAAGTCCCATTTTCTTAGCATTGGCAACTATTTGATTAATTTCCTCTAATGAATCAGTTTTAAGAGCTATTTTTGCTTGACCTGTCATTTGCCAACACTTTAGTCCTTCTGGGTCTCTCTTCTGTGCTTTCTCGAAAGCCCCCACAGCAGCATGACTGCACTGTGCGGCTATCTTACCCTTGCCCATGTTCAGGTCTGTTCGCACAACCAATACCAGTTTATATTCACTGTTCGACGCAAACTGTAAAGTAATTTAGTAACATTATAAAACTTTATCTAAGTTCCAAAAAAACAGGGGCTTGTTACTACAAGCCCTACTGGGCCAAACCAAGGACTACTGCCCAATCATATACAAACCTTTTTAACGGCTTTAACGGTCTCTACCGCAGCCTTTGCACTATTAGAACAGAAGCCGAGGTATCTCCTAAACGCAAAAAGAGATATTCCTAAACAAAGGCCACAGCCTAACCCTGATAGGAATGAAATATTTAACTCCATTTTCTTTTTGCCGTTAATGATGATATCTTTACTTTGCAATAAAATGAATTTCTTTAAATCCACTAAAATTATATCATATGAGGTTATTTTATAAGTTTACAACCTCAAACAATCCAACACAAGTAAGAGTCCGTCTGTCAGCTTCATATTGATAGATGTTGACAATAAAAATGACATTGACATTTCCAGTATATAAACAGATATTTAAATGTAGAAGAAATATATGGTTCTAAAAAGTATACTAAAGTTTATAAGTATCATAATTATGTAGGGTAATATGATATTAAATGCTAAATACTTAGACTTCAACTATTCCTCCAATTTCAGCTGAAGCTAGCTAGCTACCTTTGTTTATAATACCCAAGAAACTTTTAGCAGTAGATAAATATTATCATAATTGGTGTTTAGTATGTCGTATAAAGAAATAAAAAACATAATATGTAACCTAGCTAGTGAAAGAAGTAGATAACGACGAATAGGTAAGTGTAACTAGGCAACGACGATTGTTTACTTTTTATGTAATTTTAGATTTATCGAAGGAAGGCTGTCTTTACTTATTACTAGATTTTTTATTACTTCTACACATTAAAAGTACTTGATGTTAAAGAAATTACATTAATATTGTAGCAAAATTTTAGAAAAATAAAAATGAAGAAATCTACGAAGGATCTTGCTCCTATAGCCATTCCTCATGGCCCTCCCGTGGAATCTACTGCTGAATACTATAAATCTTTGATGGAGAGTTCTCGTATGGTTAAGTAAGTAAATTTAAGTAGGTATACCTCTTTTCAGACGCAATTAAGTAAGCTTTGCCTCATCACCTCTTTAGTCTCATTCTCATCAGGAAAACAGTTAAACGATTAATCCCGGGATGTTTCTCACCATCAAAAACCAAGTTTCTCAATACAGGCAATTTTCACAAATTATTACAAACAATAAATAAAAGTTTTAAACAAGCAAATAATGGCAAATAATAGATAATGTTAATTGTAATGTGGGTACCAACTAATTAAAATTAGATATGCGTGCAGGCGTCGAACCAAGGTTCTCTTGGATGATAAAATTTTATGTATAACATGAAATTAAATTCTATAAACATTCAAGAAGGCGAGTCTCAATTTTACATGACCAGTTTAATAAAAGTTTAAAAGAATCTTAGATATATATGCGTATGTACTTATTACTATAGAAAGTATCCAGTATGGGACGTGGCACGACCAACACCACAGGTGTTGATGGAGCAGGCGCGGCGCGACCTCATGGACGCGGATGAAAAATTGGCGCTGAAGAGGAAAGAGGAGGCGGCGAATAGGACCGTCATGGACACAAAGTGGCAAGAGTTACGCGAGAAGGAACTGCTACTAAAAGAGTCCTTTATAAGCTTTAATAAAGTAAGTAGTGCCTTTTGATTCCTAGTCGTTGAGAAAGGTTAATTCTTAACACAGTCAGAAGTATTGAAGGGACAACTGTCAGTGAAGAAATAGGAAGAACGCCAAAGACCTAATATAATAATATAATAATAAAGAAATAATAGCATACGCAATTGAGTAACTTTGTTGATTTTAAAACTGTCTTATTTGTGGTCTAGAATCCCCTATGAAAAATAAACGCGAAATGCCTCCGACACAATTTTCAATTCAATCCAGAGACTTCCCTTCAATTGTCACAGACAAAAAGCTTTTTGTAATCGGCTCAACTTCACAACGCCTTGATAACTACGGGGAAACCATAATAGTCCGTTTTAGTTCATAAGGGAAAACCAAGAGAAGCGTGAGCGAGCGGAGCGTAAGATGCAGGACGACGCGGCAGCGTTGGAGCGCCGCTCGCGAGACACCGACGCCATGCAGCGCCGAGTGCAGGAGATGGAGGAGGTGCGCGCGCTCATGGAGAAGCAGGTCCGCGACTACACCATATACGAGGTACGCATATCTATATTCATTTTTTTATTTATAAAGACGTGCTTGATTACAATTCCGATGTAGTCCAACATGAGGTAACGCACTTAGTAAAAACCTGTTCCCTTCTAACCACCAACGAGTGTAGTGATATTACATTATTTGTTTATTGTAGGCAATATGAATAAAACCTAATGCCAACGTGTCTACAGGACTATCTGATGTCGGTGGTACATACATACTCGGAGTTTAAGCAGCCGTTGGATGTTTTGAACCGCTATGAAGCATTAGGTAAGGACCGTTTTTGAAATCTCAACCCTGTAATCCTACAGGTATGAATCACTTGAATCTCATAAATCTGATTAAAGGCGTCAGACAGATTTTTTATACTAGGGGTAGTTCAGATTAAGGGCGTTTGCGTATGTTTCCATTTATGGTCAACACCAAGCCAAAAACTCTTTTTGTGAATCAATTGCATTATGCTGAGTTACGGATATGTGAGTGGCGTCCTGCTCCTCATGTGGGAGGTCGCTGGACTATGTACCTACCACAAGTTTAACATCGATAATTTCCGTGCTTGTCAGTACGGTTCCTAATTGCTTTGTTAGCAACCCTCCAAACGCTAACAGTTGGAAACAGTTTAATCAATGCTCAATAATAATGATGAATGCCAGCCGCCGCTAAGAACACGCTCGCCGAGCGGCAGGAGCGTGACCTGGAGATGCTGGAGGGTGCGCGCCAGGAGATCGCTGCTCTCACCGAGGAGAAGAAACTCTTCATCATGGGGCTCAACAACACGCTTGCCGACTTGCGGGTAACCTTACATGGTGTCAGAACTCTTATAGTGAGATTCTCAACCACCATTGGGACAGATTGCAAAAAGCTCACGTTTTATCAATTTTCTGGACACATTTCGTACGTTTTGTGCTTTTAGATAAGTATGGAAGTATCGAGAAAGTGGGCTTATTACACTTATAATTCTCATGTCTTGCACACTACGACTTATCTCTATCACGAGTGGCGTAAATGTAAATACGTGTTATTCTATGGCAAATGTCGACTCATAATCGTACTGGGGCAGCGGTCCGCCTTGTAGTTTTTAAATGGGTTTCAGTACCTGTTAACCATTATCAGCCCTAAAATTTCTTCTTTTTATATATTTGCTCCTACTAACCATGTAATACACCCATTTTTGATAGTGCGAAGTAGTTCTAATTGAACTTTCAAGATTTTGCCAAAACAAACATTAATGTCAGCGCTACCGACCGATTGAATGACTAATGGGCACCTAGAAGAAGATAATGAGACTAAACGAAAACGGAGCGTTATGATTTCATATAACCGAAAAAAAATTATAAAATTAAAATAAATTGTGATCGATTTCAGTTGACCTTCCATACTAAATGACCTTTGTCCTTCGCAAAGCTGAAAATAAATTAGTAGTTTCACAATTTCAAAATTCGCCAAAGATTTCATAACTCCTGATTAACACTGAAACCATTGCAGTGGCAATACGACAAGGTCCGCAACCGGGTGATCAAGTGGGAGCTGGCGCTGCACCGGCTGAAGGAGACTGCGGCGAGGAAGCACGTGGAGCTGTGCCATGTGCGCTCCGCCATCTGGGGCTTGTATGTGAAGATCTGCAAGCAGAAGGGGCTGGAGGTCGACGTGAAGGTCGACGACTTTGAGCAGCAGCTGGTGGTCATCATGCGCGCATTGCTCGAGCTCAGAAGGATCTACAGGATCGCTCAGAGACGCTCCAGGGAAAAGTGAGTTGGTTCAACGATAAGACGTTTTTTAAAAACGTTAATATATATCAAATATTTTTTGAGTCCAGTGTTTGATATTCTATTCTCGAAACTGCTCGTCGTCTTGGTGTAGTTAAATTAAAATGGCTAAGATAATGGGGTACTTTCACGATAACATATACACAGAGTAGTCTCATTTTAACATTTATTTAGTTCCAACAACATAAATATAACTGTCGAATTTAAGGATAACATTAATGAAGTAGAAAGCTCTTTAAATTTATTATATCCAATAAATAAACTGAAGTGATTTATAATTAATTTAATGTTGTTTTTTGTCACAGGGATGCAGAGTCCATGATGACTTCTTAGATAAAATTTATTCTGTATTTTACAGTTAAAGCTGTCATTTTGCTATGAATGTAATACTATGTTAAATTAAAAACTGTTTTTATTCCAAAGTTAATTGTTATTATTTACAACCAACCCTGTATTATATACCGAGATGTGTAAAAAAGTAGTGGACTATCTATTTTATCAGATGCAATAAACTTCTGTTTACTTCTCGGAATGAGCGCTTTACGAAAAGAGCACATTTTTGTTATTTTTTTTTAATTCCCGAAAGAAACAATATTAATACGACAGATTAATGATTGTTCTGAAAAATGATCTTGAAGTATTAGTTATTTACGTGTGTGCCGTACCTTCCCCAATCGTCGCGATTTGGCGTCCTTTTTTTTTCGAACGGACATTCCCTATTAAAAGCCTAAAGAATACAGTGTCCTAGTACGAGAATGCAAGTACATACCTAAAATAAGTGTGTCAGTTTTTAATTACCAATCAAACTTCTGAGATTTAGGTTCTTCATGAGAAGATTTACATAATTACTGTTCGTTATCCAGCAGGGTATAAAGAATTCTTCTTGAAATTAAATTAAATTCTTAAATTATTAATGAGTTTCAGGGATGGCCTTTTCACAACTTTATGGATGTGGCCGAGGCCAGGGTTAATTATAGCAATATATAATACACATCAATACTTGTAACTAGTATATAATTATTACTTTAAACAAATTTAGTTAAAGTTTTCACCTTTTCAACGTTTAATCAACTAGCGAAACTATATAAGTGGGGACCTAATTAGCTGGAATACCTCATTAAGTCTTGAATAAATAGTAGAAGTTTTAAAGTTACTGGAAAGAGTTAATTATGGTTTAAAGACTGTATAAGTAAGGTATGTGGCACACTGGTGACATCAATAAAATGATTAGCGAATGTACGGCGGCCCGCTAATTTTGGAGTATGAATCATAGAAAGTACCTGAACCAACTCCTCAGACATAACTATCCATATAATGTTGTAGTGATATAATAATTAATAGATAGTATATTTATTAATAATAATTATTATGTATTATTAATTATTAGCAATAAAAAATAAATGATCCCATTTATATTGTGGATCTCCAGAATCTATAGAATAAATACATCATGTTTGTACTTATTTTATTCTCCCACGACGATACAACACTAGCGGATTATTTATTTTGAGTGAGGGTACTTTTAATAGGGACAATATTATTTGGTCCTCTAAAAACGAATTGGTCTATTTTACATGTGCACTTTTAAAAATAAATGAT